>JAPVLO010000963.1:0-261420 GCA_027257055.1 Cephalopachus bancanus | reverse complement strand
CTAAGGAAGCAGAATAGGAGGGTAGACAGGTGGAGCACTAGAGAGGCTTTGGGGCCTGTGAAATGAATCTGTATGATCCACTAATGTAATGTTGTTTACCTGACACTGTGCATTTTTTGGTTTTTTTTTTTTTTTTTTTTTTTGGGAGTTGGAGTCTCACTCTGTTGCCCAGACTGAAGTGTAGTGGCCACTCCTGGCTACCACAGCCTCGACCTGCTGGGCTCCCACAATCCTTCCGCCTCAGCCTTCCAAGTAGACGGAATTACAGGTGCACACTACCACGCCCAGCTAATTTTTGATTTATTGTAGAGATGAGGTCTCACCAAGTTCCCAGGCAGGTCTCGAACCCGCAGGCTCAGGCAATCCATTCACCTCAGCCTCCCAAGGTGCGGGATTACAGGCTGAGCAACCGAGCCTGGCTGCATTTTTCAAAATCCATAGAACTATACACAGTGAACCCTATGTAAACTATGGATTTTAGTTAATAATGTATCAGTATCATTGGTAACAAATGTGCTACACTAATGAAAGATGTTGAATAAAAGGAGACACTATGGGGGAAGGAGGAGTAGGAAGAGGTACATGGGTGCTCTGTAGTATCTGCCCAATTTCACGTAAACCTAAAAACGCTCTAAGCAATAAAGTCTATTAATTTTTTTTTTTTTAGTTGGAGTCTCACTCTGTGGCCCAGGCTGGAGTGCAGTGACACGCTCACGGCCATCGCAGCTTCAACCTGCTGGGCTCCAATGATCCTTCTGCCTCAGTTTTTCAAGTAACTGGAACTATAGGCATATGCCATCATGCCTGGCTAATTTTTAAAAATTTATTGTAGAGACGAGGTCTCGCCAAGTTGCCCTGGCTGATCTCGAACCCCTGAGCTCAGGCAGTCCTCTTGCTTCTACCTCCCAAAGTGCTGGGATTACAGGCTTGAACATAATTTTTTAACCTACTATATTTTCTTTCTTTTTTTTCCCCATGAGTCATGGTTTTTGGAGTTGGGGTCTCGCTTTATTGCCCAGGTTGGAGTGCAGTAGAATGATCATGGCTTACCACAACCTTGACCTCGTGGGCTCACATGAACCTTCTGTCTCAGTCTCCTGAGTAGCTGGGACTACAGGACTACCACCACCACGTCCAGCTAATTTTTTGATTTTTTTTGTAGAGATGAGGTCTCACTATGTTGCTCAGGCCTGTCTTGAACTCCTGAGCTCAAGCAATCCTCCTTCCTTGGCCTCCCAAAGCACTGGGATTACAAGCACAAGCCGCTGTGTCTGGCCCCTTTCTAATGTTAACTTAATAAAATATTACAGCCGGGCTTGGTGGCTCAGCCTGTAATCCCAGCACTTTGGGAGGCTGAGGTGAGAGGATTGCCTGAGCCCGAGGGTTTGAGACCCACCCGGGCAACTTGGCGAGACCTCATCTCTACAATAAATCAAAAATTAGCCGGACGTGGTAGCGCTCGCCTGTAGTTCCAGCTACTTGGAAGGCTTAGGAGGAAGGATTGTCGGAGTCCAGCAGATCAAGGCTGTGGTGGCCGGGAGTGGCCAATGCACTCCAGTCTGGGCGACAGAGTGAGACACCAACTCAAAAAATAAACAAATAAAATAAAATAAAATAAAATACTACAGACCAGATGAGGTGGCTCAAGTCTGTAATCCCAGCATTTTGGGAGAAGGAGGTGAGAGGATTGCCTCAGCCCAGGGATTTGAGACCAGCCTGAACAACATGGCGAGACCTTGTCTCTACAATAAATCAAAAAATTAGCTGGGTATGGTGTTGTACACCTGTTGTTCCAGCTACTTGGAAGGCTGAGGCAGAAGGATCACCTGAGCCCAGCAGGTCGAGGCTGTGGTGGCCGTGAGCACGCCACTGCACTCTAGCCTGGGTAACAGAGTGAGACCCTGACTCAAAACCAAAAAAATGCTAATAAAAAGATGTGTGAGAATATATATTCTTGGTTTTCAACATTTTTTTATTTTAAATTTTTAAATTAATTAATTTTTGATCCCCTCTTCAGCTGAGACAGGCATCAAAATTTTTTTAAAGACAGGGTCTTGCTTTGTTGCCCAGCCTGGAGTACAGTGGCAGAATCCTAGCTCACTGCAGACTGGAACTCCTGGATTCATACAATCCTTGACTCAGCTTCCCAAGTAGCTGAGACTACAGTTATGCATCACCTCACCCAGGCAATTTTTTAATTATTTGTAGAGATAGGGTCTCACTGTGTTGCCCACTGACTGGTCTCAAACACCTGGCCCCAAGTGGTACTGCTGTCTTGAACCAAAATGCTGGGATTACAGATTTGGTATACAACATACTCAGCACATAGTCTTGTTAATACACCAACATCATAAATAAAAGAATACAATGTATTTGCTCAAATTCTGAGCACCATGTTTTTTCTGAGATGTTTACATGAGGAGCGTGTCTCCTGTCACTTTATATTAGGATTTCATTTACAGCTCTCATATGCAGAGAAGTTTGACCTCTGTAAGGTTTCCTCAGAGTGCCTGTGTCATGGTCCTTGCTGACCTCAGAGAGCATGGAGGAAGTCTTTTGCATTTGTGCCCCTAAGCCTCTGAGGAGAGGCTTAAACCTGGATAGTTCACCGGGGAAAGGGGCCATTCCTTAGGATGTTCCAGTTAAATGCACAGCTACAGAGAGGCAACAGTGGGTGTGACTCTCCTCTGCAATGAGCACTAAGAAAGAGAGAGAGATTTATGTTATTTGTAGGGCAATATCAGCAATGGTCAGTCTCTAATGGGTCTTTAGAATTTGGTCTTCATCCTGGGAGGGAACATTTCCTTTTTTTTTGAGTAGGAGTCTCACTCTGTCACCCAGGCTGGAGTGCAGTGGCACCCTCACAGTCACTACAGCCTTGATCTGCTTGGCTCAGGTGATCCTTCCACCTGAGCCTTCCAAGTAGCTGGAATTACAGGCATGTGCCACCATGTCCAGCTAATTTTTTTTTGATTTATTGTAGAGATGAGGTCTCAGCAAGTTGCCCAGGCTAGTCTTGAACCCTTGGGCTCAGGCAGTCCTCTCACTTCGGCTTCCCCAAGTGCTGGGATTATAGGTGTGAGCCACCATGCCTGGTCAGGAAGGAACAATTTAACACTGAGCCCCTTTGAGAAATCCTGGTGTAAGACCTGCAGAGCAATAGAAACAGAGAGGTCATTTCCTTATAATAGCAACAGCCAGGAGAATCAGAAGTTATGGTTGTAACTTGGTGTATCAGGCAGGGTCTTAGGAGGAAACAACTGGTTAATGAGAAGAGTTTGACCAGGTGTGGTGGATCATGCCTGTAATCCCAGGCATGGAAGGCTGAGGCAGGAGGATCGCTTGAGATCAGGAGTTTGAGGCCAGCCTATGCAACACAGTGAGACCTTGTTTCTAAAAAAAAAAAAAGAGAGAGAGAGAGAGAGAGAGAGAGAGAAGAGTTTAATGAAGAGACTATCTGCAAAAAGTAGAGGAAGACAACAAAGGCTAAGAACAGGGGACCCATGGTACCTCCAAGCTTGAAGAGGCAAGAGGAGCAGGATGAATGGAGTCCTGAAAGAGCCACTGCAACTGTGGCTGATAGGAAGCTCTTTTTTTTTTTTTTTTTTGAGTTGGGGTCTTACTCTGTCGCCCAGACTGGAGTGCAGTGGCACGCTCCCCGGGCCCCCGCAGCCTCCACCTGCTGGGGTCCCGGGGATCATTCCACCTCAGCCTTCCAAGTAGCTTAGAACTACAGGCGCGCGCTACCACACTCGGCTAAGTTTTTGATTTATTGTAGAGATGAAGTCTCGCCAAGTTGCCCAGGTGGGTTTCGAACCTGTGGGCTCAGGCAATCCACTCACCTCGGCCTCCCAAAGCTCGGGATTACGGGCTGAGCCACCGAGCCCGGTGGATAGGAAGTTCTTAAACAGGAGCTGTGTGTGGCCTTAGACAGAGAAATTCAGCATCCTTGGCCTCATCTCCTGCTAGAGCCTCCCAATGGCCACACTCAACAGGAATCTGGAACTTAAGCAAGCCCTGTTGATGTAGAGGCTACATTGTAAACCATAGTGCCACACCTCAGAGCACAGAGCAGAATGGACAATGATGGACAGTGGATTTAAAAGAATGACTACTTTGGGAGGCTGAGGTGAGTGGATTGCCTGAGCCCGCGGGTTCGAGACCCACCTGCGCAGTGAGACCTCATCTCTACAATAAATCCAAAAATCAGTCGGGCGTGGTAGCGCATGCCTGTAATTCCAGCTACTGGAAGGCTGAGGCGGAAGGATCGCCGGAGCCCAGCAGGCGAGGCTGCGGTGGCCGGGAGTGGCCACTCCACTCCAGTCTGGGCGAACGAGTGAGACTCCAACTCAAAAAATAAAAAAATAAAAAAAATAAAAGAATGACTATCCAGGCACGGTGGCTCAGGCCTGCAATCCCAGCACTTTGGGAGGCTGAGGGCCAGGGGACTGCCTGAGCCCAGGGGCTCGAGACCAACCTGGGCAATTTGGTGAGACTACACTAAGTCAAAAAATTAGCTGGTCATGGTGGCACATGCCAATAGTCCTGCTACTTGGAAAGTTGAGGTAGAAGGATCACTTGAGCCCAGCAGATCGAAGCTGCAGTGGCCGTGAGCATGCCACTGCAGACTAGCCTGGGTGACAGAGTGAGACTCCAACTAAAAAAAAAAAAAAAAGACGAATACCTGCCCAACTTTGTGAAGCTTACATGATTTATGAAAATGTATATTCTAAATGATCAACAGTTGAGATAATTCAGAGGTTGACTAGGTGGAAGCGATCATGGACTTCAGTTAACAGGAAATTATCATGTTTGGCCACTTTATGGCCTGTGAGATGACCAGAGGAAGGGGATTTTTGAAGAGTGACTTTTGGTGGGTTCGGCATATTTGCACTGGGGCCCTAGTGATTCTAGGCTCTATGGTTTAGGGGAGTAAAAGGAATGAACCAACTCAGCAGTAACAGTTGGGAGGGTCAGCAGAAGGCAGTCTACCGAAAGGGGACTGGTCTGAAGTACGAGGGCCCTGCTGGCCACATCTCACTGGAGTTGCATTTCCTTTGGACACAGTGAAATGATGAGGTCCCTTCCTTAAAAAGCTCCTACCTAAAGAACCTCTAAAAATATATATATAATAAAGAACCTCTGTGCCTGACTAAAACCTATGTCACTTAAGACAATGAAGTATATTTTTTGCTATGGAAATGAACTTTCCATTCCATGCTCTAGACACTCTGAAGGCCACAACACTGGGTTTGTTTTTTTTTAATTTGTTCTTTTTGAGTTGGAGTCTCACTCTGTCACCTAGGCTGTAGTGCAATGGCATGCTCACAGCCACTGCAGCCTCAACCTGCTGGGCTCTGGCAATCCTCCCCCCTCAGCCTTCCAAATAGCTGGAACCACAGGTGGGTACCACCTCACTCAGCTAATTTTTTGATTTATTGTAAAGATGAGGCCTCCCCAAGTTGCCCAGGTTGATCTCAAATCCCCAGGCTCAAGCAATCCTCTTGCCTTGGTCTCCCAAAGTGCTAGGATTATAGGCGTGAGTCACAGTGGGGGTTTTGATCTGTTTTAAATTTGGAATAATACAGAGTGCATATGGTGCCTGCTGGCCGGAGCGAAGTTTATTTTATCTTATTTTCAGTCAGAGGGTCTCACTCTGTCATCCAGGCCGGAGTGCAGTGGCACAATCATGGCTCACTGCTGCCTCAACCTCCTTGGTTGAAGCGATCTTCCTACCTCAGTCTCCCAAGTCGCTGGAATTACCAACACATGCCACCATGCCTAGCTTATTTTTTGACATTTTTGTGGGGATGCGGTCTTGCTATGTTGCCTAGGCTGGTCTCGAAGCTCTGAGCTCAAGCGATTCTCCTGCCTTGGCCTCCAAAAGTGCAGGAATTACAGGCGTGACCCACCGCACCTGGCCCAGGAGCTAAATTTACAGGTTCAGCTGTGTATCTAGACGATGCTTTCCACTTTTACTGCAAGAGCTCCTCATTGTAGCATGTGGGGTAGGGGGTGGAAGGGTTGGGGAATGGAGCTAAATAAGATGGCAAAGGGAGGACTCAGGGAAAGCAAAAAAAGCAAAATGATCTCAGAGTTAGAACTGTATATTTCAAAAAGAGAGTTAAATGAGAGGCTTGGGAAGAATAGGCAGTGGAAAGAAACAAGGAGGGGAAAGTTCTCAAAAAACTGGCAAAACACAAGGTCAGGAAAGCACTGCAAGAAAAAAAAAGTCCTTTACAATTATAAGAATAGGAAATTTGACTCTGAGGAGCAGTTAATAGTAACTAGCAGGACCCACAAAAAGGCAGACTTTTACATTTTACATCTTAGTGATTATTATCACAGGTTCACAAAGCATTAGTACGTCTTACCACATTTCTTTCTTTTTATTTGAATCAACACATCAAAACTTTTAGAAACATCAGAAGAGTTATCTGATGAACTTTCCACCAATCAATGTAAAAGCAATTTTACAACCCTCACATATATAGTTTTTAAGTAAATTATTTTATTTTATTTTAGAGTCAGGGTTTCACTCTGTTGCCCAGGCTGGAGTGCAGTGGCACACTTATGGCTTATCACAACCTCAACCTCCTGGACTCAGGCGATCCTTCTGCCTCAGCCTCCCAAGTAGCTGGAACTATAGGTGTGCACCACCATGCCTAGCAAATTTTTTATAGAGATGAGGTCTTGCTATGTTGCCCAGGTTGGTCTAGAACTCCTGGGCTCAGGCAATCCTCCCACCTTGGCCTCCCAAAGTGCTTGGATTACAGGTGTGAGCCACCATGTCTGTTTATGGATTATATATTCTGAAATTGCATGATTTTTTTTAGATCTAAGCCTCATATCTAATACAGTATACTCACATGCACTCAGAATTCATTTACACTTTTCAAAAATGTTGAGAATTGGGCATAGTGGCTAAGGCTTGTAATCCCAGCACTTTATAGGCTTGAGCCACCCTGCCAAGCCTTTATTTTCTTAAATTGGAGCTTTACTCTGTTGCCCAGGCTGGAGTGCAGTGGCATGGTCATGGCCACCATGGCCTCTGCCCATTGGGTTCAGCGATCCTTCCACCTCAACTTCCCAAGTAGCTGAAACTACAGGTGTGTGCTGCCATGCCCAGTTAATTTTTTGATTTATTGTAGAGAAGAGGATCACTTGAATCCAGGAGTTCAATATATATATATATATATTCCTTGGCAGGTATTTATTTTATTTATTCAATATATATATATTCCTTGGCAGGTTTTATTTTATTTATTCAATACATATATATATTCCTTGGTAGGTTTTTGATGGAGCATCTGCCAAATATCCAAGTCCGAATAAACATACTTTGTCTCAGTCATTTGCCCAGCTAATTTTTTTTTTTTTTTTTTTTGAGTTGGAGTCTCACTCTGTCACCCAGACTGGAGTGCAGTGGCCACTCCTGGCCACCACAGCCTCGACCTGCTGGGCTCTGGCGATCCTTCCACCTCAGCCTTCCAAGTAGCTGGAACTATAGGTGCACGCTACCACACCCGGCTACTTTTTTGATTTATTGTAGAGATGAGGTCTCGCTGCCCAGGCGGGTCTCGAACCCGCGGGCTCAGGCAATCCACTCACCTCAGCCTCCCAAAGGCGCGGATTACAGGCCGAGCCCGGCTTGCCCAGCTAATTTTTTTGATTTATTGTAGAGAAGAGGTCTTGCCAAGTTGGCCAGGCTGGTCTTGAACCCCTGGACTCAGGTAATCTCTCACCTCCACCTCCCAAATTGCCGGTATTATAGGTATGAGCTACCATGCCCGGCTACAGTCATTCTTCCAGGTAAAAATGGTGTTCAATTAATCAAGTGTTTAGTTCAGCTGGCAACTCAACCAACTGCAGTGATTTCTCATCTGCTAATGCTTTGTTATGCTGCAGGAGTAATATATGGTATATGCAATTCTCATGTTATCTCACAGGATATTGAGAAGACATGTACTTGAAAGTTCAGGTTTGTTCTTTGATGAGCAGGTCTATGAAAACTTTACCCTTGGCCTGGGCTTAGTGGCTCAGCCTGTAATCCCAGCACTCTAGGAGGCCAACGTGAATGGATTGCCTGAGTTGGTGGGTTCAAGACCAGCCCAGGCAACTTGGTGAGACCTTGTCTCGACAATAAATAAAAAAAATTAGCTGGGCATGGTGGTGCTTGCCTGTAGTTCCAGCTACTTGGAAGGCTGAGGCAGAAGGATGGCCTGAGCCCAGCAGGTCGATGATGGGGTGGCCGTGAGTGTGTCACTGCACTCCAGCCTGGGCAAGGGAGAGAGACTCCGACTCAGAAAACAAAAACAAACAAACAAACACAAAAAGAAAAGCTACCCTCAAAGGCCGATGAAGCTGAGACGTCGAAGAAAGAGGGTGACAAATCCATTTCTCAGAAAGAAACATTTAATAGGAACTTACAAGCAAAAGTCTTGTCTCTAACAGAGGCCATGTGATAGGAGATGATAGCTCCCCCAGCCCCAGGGTTTGTATGCCATAGGAAAAGGACACGTGCTTCAGAAGGAGTGTGTAAGACAACGGAAGTTGACCCCTCAGGGAAACGCATGGATCCAGTGTGCGTCATAGCTTATCCTAGGGGCAGGTTTGTGGTAGGTTCCTGCTAAGGGCAGGATTGAAGATAGTACAGGCTTCTAAAATAAAGTGGAAATCTTTGAGGCATTCCCAGAACTGGGTTAATCAGAGTCAACATGACGGATTGTATTAGTCTCTATAGGTTTAATAAAACTAGCAATTTCTACTGCTTCATCAAAGACATCCTAAAGTGAAACTGGAATTTTTTTTGAGTTGGAGTTCTACTCTGTCTCCAGCCTGCAGTGCAGTGGCACAATCATGGCCACCGCAGCTTCGACCTACTGGGCTCAGGCATCTTTTTGCCTCAGCCTCATGAGTAGCTGGAACCACAGGTGCGTGTCACTATGCCCGGTTAATTTTTTGATTTTTATTGTAGAGTCGAGGTCTTGTCAAGTTGCCAAGGCTGGTCTCGAACTCCTTGATTTAGGTAATCCTCCCACCTCAGCCTCCCAAAGTGCTGGCATCACAGGCATGAGCCACCACACCCAGCTTAAATATTTGTTGCTGTTTTTGTTTGTTTGTTTGTTTTTGAGTTGGAGTCTCACTTGGTCGCCCAGACTGGAGTACAGTGGCCGCTCCCGGCCACCGCAGCCTCAACCTGCTGGGCTCCAGTGATCCTTCCACCTCAGCCTTCCAAGTAGCTGGAACTACAGGGGCGCGCTACCATGCCCGGCTAATTTTTTGATTTATTGTAGAGATGATAAAGTTGCCCAGGAGGGTCTCGAACCCGCAGGCTCAGGCAATCCATTCACCTCAGCCTCCCAAAGTGCTGGGATTACAGACTGAGTCACCGAGCCCGGCCAAAACATTTGTTTTTAAATAGGTAAAATATATCACAACATACATGGTAAAAAGTCTCCCCCTTTCCTTCCCCAAAAGCACTTATGTTCCTTTCTCAGAGAAAATCAGTTATTAATGTCTTCTGCATTTTCCCAGCAATATTTTATGGATTTACAAGCAGTATATGCACAAATACATTCCTTTCTCCCTACACATATGGTGGTATACTATTCACAATATAGATGACATAATGACTTAAAACATAAACTTTTTCATTTGGAATAATTTATTTATTTATTTATTTATTTTTTGAGTTGGAGTCTCACTCTGTCGCCCAGACTGGAGTGCAGTGGCTGCTCCTGGCCACCGCAGCCTCGATCTGCTGGGCTCCCAGTGATCCTTCTGCCTCAGTCTTCCAAGTAGCTGGAATTACAGGCATACGCTACCATGCCCGGCTGATTTTTTTTTTGATTTATTGTAGAGATGAGGTCTCGCTGCCCAGGCGGGTCTCGAACCCGCGGGCTCAGGCAATCCACTCACCTCAGCCTCCCAAAGGTGCGGGATTACAGGCCGAGCCACCGAGCCCGGCTGGAATAATTTTAGATTTACAGAAAAGTTGCAAAGATATTACAGAGATTCTTGCTTATTCTTTTTTCAAAAAACATTTTTATACTAGATTCATGGGTACACATGCATATTTCTTACATGGACATATTGTATAGAGGTAGGGACTGGGTCTCAAGTGGCCCATTCTCCAGACAGTGGACGTTGTACCCTGTAGATAGTTTCTGAACCCTAAATCTCCTCCCTGCTCCGATTCTTATATCCTCTTTATTCAGTTTCTACTAACAATACATAACAATAGGGAAAATTGAGAGGTAAGGATTATGTCAAAATTAAGAGATTAATATTACTGCAGTATCACTAATATTAACTATCATCTAAATAACAGAGGTTATTTAGATTTCACTAGTTATATCCCTCCAGGTTTGGGATCCAATCCAGGATATCACATTGCATTTAGCATAGTGTTTTTTTTTTTTTTTTTTGAGTTGGAGTCTCACTCGGTTGCCCAGACTGGAGTGCAGTGGCCGCTCCTGGTCACCGCAGCCTCAAACTGCTGGGCTCCGGCGATCCTTCTACCTCAGCTTTCCAAGTAGCTGGAACTACAGGCGCGCACTACCACGCCCGGCTAGTTTTTGATTTATTGTAGAGATGAGGCTTCCCCAAGTTGCCCAGGCGGGTCTCAAACCCACAGGCTCAGGCAATCCACTCACCTCAGCCTCCCAAAGGTGCGGGATTACAGGTTGAGCTGCTGAGCCACCGAGCCTGGCTCGGTTTTTTTTTTGTTTTTTTTTTTTAGCCCGGGTCTCACTCTGTCACCCAGGTTGGAGTGCAGTGGCACGCTCATAGCTCACTGTAACCTCTGCCTTTTGGGCTCAGGTGATTCTTCCATCCCAGCCTCCTGAGTAGCTGGGACTTCAGGCGTGCACTACCATGCCCAGTTAATTTTTGTTGAGACGAGGTCTTGCTATGTTGCTATCTTGCTATGTTATAGGCGTGAGCCACTGCATCCTGCCAGCATGGTGCTTTTTTTTTCCCACTTAAAATATATCTGGAAGAAGCCGGGCTCGGTAGCTCAGCCTGTAATCCCATGCTTTGGGAGGCTGAGGTGAGTGGATTGCCTGAGCCCACGGGTTCGAGACCCGCCTGGGCAACTTGGCGAGACCTCATCTCTACAATAAATCAAAAAATTAGCTGGGCGTGGTACGTGGAAGGCTGAGGCAGAAGGATCGCTGGAGCCCAGCAGGTCAAGGCTGCAGTGGCTGGGAGCGGCCACTGAACTCCAGTCTGGGCGACAGAGTGAGACTCCAACTCAAAAAAAAAAAAAAAAAAAATATATATATATATATATAATATATATATATCTGGAAGATTGTTTTGTATCAGTTAATATGCATTGTCTCATTATAATACACATAATATACATTTTTCTTTTCTTTGTTTTTGAGTTGGAGTCTCACTCTCTTGCCCAGGCTGGAATGCAGAGGTATGTTCATGGCTACCTCAACCTCAACCTGCTGGGCTCAGGTGATCCTTCTGCCTCATCCTTCCAGGTAGCTGGAATTACAAGCATGTGCTACCACACTTGGCTAATTTTTTTGGTTTATTATAGAGATGGGGTCTCACCAAATTGCTCAGGCTGCTCTTGAACCCCTGCGTTCAGGCAATCCTCTCACCTCCATCTCCTAAAGTGGTGGGATTGACAGGTGTGAGTCACTGCACCCAGCTCATTCTACATTTTCCTAGAATGAATTCCTAGAAGTGAAATTGCAGAGTCAGTGATTATGTGTGTTTAAAAATTACCAAAACCTCTCCCAAATAAATTGCCGACCCTTCCAGCTGTTCCCCCTTTGAGTATTGCAAGTTTCTTTGCTGTCCTAAGGTTAAGAAAGGAGTGACAGAATATGTAAAGTACCAAAAAATTTGCACAGCTCAAAATAATGTTTTAAATATACAATAACAAATACACATAGCATGGCATGATTTACGTTATACCAATAATACACTGTGTCATGACCTACGCATGTGGTTGAGTTATCTTAGGACCACTAGGGGGCTCTGCTGGAAGGGTTTTTATAATTTATGCCAGGTCTCAGTCCACTTAGGAAAATGTTTTGAGACGGTGCATTAGAATTGCGAGCTCTTGGCCCAGAGTGGTGGCTCAAGCCTGTCATCCCATCACTTTGGGAGGCTGAAGTGAGAGGACTGGCTGAACTCAAGGGTTCGAGACCAGCCCAGGCAACTTGGCAAGATCTCGTCTCTCCAATAAATTTAAAAAAAAAAAAAAAAAAAAAAAATCAGCCGGGTGTGGTAGCGCGCGCCTGTAATTCCGGATACTTGGAAGGCTGAGGTGGAAGGATCGCCGGAGCCCAGCAGGTCGAGGTGCAGTGGCCGTGAGCGTGCCACTGCCCTCCAGCCTGGGCGACGGAGTGGGACTCCGATTCAAAGACTCTCGAGCTCTTGAAAGAGATCATCTAATCCAGTTTCCTTCCTTCGCAGATGAGGAAACCAAAGCTGGTCAAGAGCGTTGGCATGGGAGAGAACTGGAATTTTAAAAATCCCCTCTTGGTTCCACGGGCAGGAGCTCACCAAATTCCCTTTTGTCTTGGGCCTCCTCCGCTGGCTGCCACAATTTTAGTTACTTTTGCTAAGACCGCGTATCTGTGGTATTTTCATAACGGGATACTTATATTGATTGGCTTGGTGAAGGAAGTGCACGAAGTATAAACTTCTAAAACTTTAGTACTTATTCCAGAATGTTCTATTCAAAGTGCTTCTCAGGACCAAAACCATACTACTTACTTGTAAACCCCAGCAATCACTTTCAAACTTACTTGCCGCTTAAAACACTTTACTCATCTTACTTATTCATCCACAGGGTATTTAAGTGCCTACTAGCACCAAATACTTTTGTAGGCCCTAGGTTTACTGAAGTAAAGCTCCCCATTCCCCATAGGAGTTCCTATTTCTCCAATTTTCACTTTTTTATTTTTTGAGTCGAAGTCTCACTCTGTCACCCAGGCTAGAGTGCAGGGACACGCCCATGGCCACGGCAGCCTCGACCTGCTGGGCTCAGGTGACCCTTCCGTCTCAGCCTTCCATGTAGCTGGAACCACAGGCGCGCGCCACCACGCCCGGCTAATCTCTCGATTTATTGAAGAGACGAGGTCTCGCCACATTTCCCAGGCTGGTCTCGAACCCCTAGGCTCAGGCCATCCTCTCGCCTCGGTCTCCCAAAGTGCTGGGATGACAGGCGTGAATCGCCGCGCCCGGCTAATTTTCACTTTAACATTCACGCATTTTCACAGGCCTTGGTCGCGTGGTTCTCCTAGAGAGGCCCCCGAATCTCCACCGGCAGACGCACTCGGAGGAGACTGTTAGGGATGCCGAGCCTTGGGCCCGGCCCCATGCCCTAGGGAGGAGGCCCAGCAATCCGGTTTCTTGTTTTTGCTTTCGGCAAGCTCTCCCGGGATTCTGATGCACACTCAAGCCTGAAAACCCACGCTTTCGTCCCACAGCCCGGCACTCACTGCCCTGGCCAGAGATCAACATCTGGCTTCCACGCCTCCCCCGCCCCCAGGCCTCTCCCCGGAGGACCGGTCTCAGATCCGCCCGCCGGGGTCCGGCAATAACCACCCTTCCATCCGTCGCTCGTGGTGCCGAAATGATGGGCGCGATCGTGGCGCTAGGAGGGCTTCGTCCCCGACGCGCCTGCAGTGGCGCCCCCAACCCACCACGGGCCGGGCCGGGCTCAGGGATGGCGACTTCCCGCGCTCGACGCCGGCGGAGTCGGGGTGGCGCCCGGGCCGGGAGGGGGTCCGAGGCCGGCGGCTGCCAGCCCGCCCGGATCGCACGGGTTTCAGGAGCGGCGGCGGCGGCGGCAGCGCGGGGGAGCACCGGCCGGCCCGGGCACTGCCGGCCGGCTCGGAAGCCGCACCCTCCCGGGCCCCAGCCGGTCCGGGGCGGAGCCACGCGGCCGCAGCTCGGGCCGAGACGCTCGGCGCGGGCTCGCGGCCCGAGGCGCGCGAGGGGGAGGCGCGGGGGGTGGCGCGGGAGCGACTGCACCGCCCGGCCGGGTCGGCGTGGTGCGCATGCGCGGCCCGGCGCCATTTTGGTGGCCGGGCGCGGAGGTGATTCCACACTGAGGGGAGCGCGGCGGCCGGGGCGGCCGTGGCAGTGTCGGTGTGCTCGGGTCCGAGTCGCCGAGGGAGGAGGCGGCGGAGGAAGAGGCGGCGGCGGCGGCGGCGGCGGCGGGGGTGGTCGTAGCGGTGGCGGAGGAGGCGGGTACGAATCAGCTGCGGGCGGAGACATGGCCAACATCGCGGTGCAGCGAATCAAGCGGGAGTTCAAGGAGGTGCTGAAGAGCGAGGAGGTCAGAGATGAACTCCCGGGCGCCCCCATCTCGGCCCGGGGCGGGCCCCCCCGCGCGGCGACCCCGACGTCCCTGGCCGCCCTCCCGCCCGTGGGGAAGCGGCGGGATTTCTCCTCCTCCTTCCGCCGCGCTCCCTCCCCTCCCCGGGCCCCGGGATGGACGGGCTTGCGGGGGGATGGTCGGGGGAGGCGGGGCGGGGGCGCTCCTCCGCGGGGCGTGGGCTCTGGGGGAGCCCGAGGCGGTGGCCGCGGCGGCGTGTGGCCGTGGGGTGGGGGGTGGCGGGGAGCAGGCCGGGCCCGAGCAAACCCGGGAAGTGGGTTGGGGGAAGGGGAAGGGTAACTGGATCCGGCGAGCCGGGCCGCTCCGAGGCCCGCACTTTGAAGGGTATCCCGGGTGATGGCTGGTCGGGCCTCCGCCGTCCTCGCCGCCGGGAGGGAGCGACGAGCCCTTCGGCGGCGACGAGAGGGGGACAGGGAGAGTTGGCGCCCTCCTCGCTGCGGTTGGGAGTCCAGGGGCGACATCGTGGGACGCTACGTTATCTGGGGTGGGGACGAGGTCCTGTCCACCCGAGACAGGACATTCATTCCCAGTTAGATCATTGTCTCTTTTCCACTGACCCCACTCCCGCCCCCCTCCCCGCCACCCCCAGTTCCTAGGTGTCTCCTTTATTGACATGTAAAGCTTTCTGACTGGGCGAAGGCAAGTTGTTGAGGGGATGCGAGGCATGTACATGTTTTGAGTTAGGAAAAAATAATGGGCTTTCCGAAGAGCTTATTTCAAAATATTGTTTACAAGTTACAGATTAGGGAGCCTGTCCTCCGGCATCGCCTTTGTGACTCGTGTTGTGCCACGAAACTTCATTTATGATGTTCCTCCTAGTTAACTTGTTTCTTACTTTTGAAAAACAGATCTATTAAAAATGTGGGATTTCACCAGGTTAATACATTGTTATATCGCCTCATTGGGTGGGTAGGTTGATTGCAACATATCATATATTTTTGAAAAATTGTCTCCGGTTGCTCTTAAGCCCGGCAGAATTTAGATGCATTAGTGCTGGCCACATTTGTTTAGGTATGATGTTCAAGATGATCTAGTAATTTGACTTAAAACTATGCATATATTTTAGGACAGTTTTTCATACCAAGAATGCCAGGTTGTTTTCCCTGCGTGGATTAAGCAAAAAGTATACCGAAAATGATGATTGTTTTTAGATTCACATGCCATTGTTGAATATCTCATTGCTATCTGTGTTTTTCTGTTATGGTTGGTACTTTTATAATGTCAACAATGATTTGTGAAATTCAGCATTCTAAATGTGTGTTGAGTAATTGATGTAAGTCTGATAGCACTTAAGTATTTGTGCCCCTGAGTCTGCAGTGATCATGTATCTTTACAGGTAGATATGGAGAAAATAATTATTTAAAATTCAAAAATGAAAAAACTGTAGACTTACTGAGTGTAGTAGTGTATAAGTCATGATTTGTTTTACGGAGCATGTGTATGAACTCTGACCTCTGTATTTGTTAAAATGCCAAAACTGAATGGAAGGATGACTTTGTATTTTTGTGGTACATTTCAGAAATAGTCATGAATGTCTGTACCGATATACAGTGAACGAGCAGTTTTAACTTATTTGATAAGAAAATGTTTTCCAGGATAGCTGACATATATATTCCTTATGAAAGATTGTGGCTAGTATTGTTGCCAGCAGCCTGAAACATTTCTTCTTTAATAAGAGACATGCCTGAAACTCTATAACAGACTTCTAATGCTTTATTTCCTATTACGTAAAAGTGGAAGTTACTGCTCTGATAATTCATATGGTCTCTTTGCTTTGTATGAGCTGACTTTACACCATAGTATTCTTAGTGCTGAAGGTGACGATTACCAGAAATATGTGTATTGCCCTAGTAATGCATATTATTAAAATAATACTGCTCTTTATACCTAAGGAGTGATGAAACCTTACTTCAAATAAGTGTCATAGTGTTTCAGAGGAAGAAAACAGGAAATGCAAACAGACAAGTTATATTTTTAAGAATACTGCCTTTATAAATTTGGAAGGAAACTTCTTCCAGGAAAGTAAGTTACAAAGAACGTTTAGGAAAGGGTCAGATCATGTAGTCTTGGAATAAATATAACCAATAAATAGCTTTATTTTTACCAGTATTTTATTTTGATATTTTAGTAGGCTGAGTTCTATAAGTGGATTATGTTATTTTTAACTCATTGAATGACTTTTTAAGTGTGTAAACCCAGTATTTTAAGTGGCTGATCAAGTCATCAAGTATTTCATTGTGTCACCTAATGTAAATTTCCACTTTACTAAAGCTTATTTCATATGTTTGTGTTTACTAAGAATACTGGTTTATTTAAGGACTTTTTTGGAGAGCCTTTTAAGTGCTTTTGTAAAGAGAGCTCATGTTTGCTGAATTCTGGTCATAAGAGCTAAGTGGCCATTCTTAGAGTATTTTTATTAAAATATAGTCTCCAAGATAAATGTGAAAAGCAAGGTGCAGGCTGGGCACAGTGACTTATGCCTGTAATCCTAGTGCTTTGGGAGGCTGAAGCCAAGATCTCTTGAGGCCAGGGAGTTTGAGACCCCCCCCAGGCAACAGTGAAACCCTGTTACTATGAAAAATTTAAAAAATTAACTGGGTGAGATGGCTGGTGCCAGTAGTCCCAGGTGCTTGGGAGGCTGAGGCAGGAGGATTGTTTGAGCCCAGGAGTGAGCCATGATTGCACCACTGTACTCCAGCCTGGGAAACAGAGCAGGATCGTGTTTCTAAAAAAAACCAAACAAGGTGCAGAGTAGTGTGGAAGAGGCTACCATTTGTGTCAGAAGGGTGCATATATGTGAGCTACTGCACCCGGCAAGATGTTAACTTTGAAATACTGTGAATTTCAGGTAGTTTTTTGTTTTTTTGTTTTTGAGTTGGAGTCTCACCGTCGCCCAGGCTGGAGTGCAGTGGCATGCTCTCTGCCATTCCAGCCTCTACCTGCTTAGGCTCAGGCAATCCTTCCGCTTCAGCCTTCCAAGTAGCTGGAACTACAGGTGCGCGCTACCATGCCCAGCTTATTTTTTGATTTATCGTCGAGGCAAGTTCTCACCAAGGTGCGCATGGTGGTCTCGAACGCCTGAACTCAGGCAGTCCTCTTGCCTTGGCCTCCCAAAGTACTGGGATTACAGGTTTGAGCCACCCACCACGCTCGGCCTTTAGGTAGTTTTAAGTCTTGCTTCAAAGTTGTTAGGAATGAAAAATTGATTTAAAGTACATTTTGTGGTTATTTTATGATTTGAATTGCATAAGTGAATTGTTGATTATGAGGATGTAAAACCATAATCTGCATTTTATTCATAGGTTGTATGATTTACTATCAGTTATTCCTGCTGTTAGCAACAAACTGCCATTTGTAGACTGGCTCTCAGTATGGTTTATTTACAAATTATTGCTAATTCTTAAGAATAGGCCTTTGAATTATACTTCCTGTTTCTTAGATGAGAAAATCAGAGAAGTTAAGTTAGTTGTCTGCAAACATCGAGCTTTAGAATTGGATATGGGTCTGCTTGTGTTGATGTGGCCCGGCACTGCCATGACTTGCCAAGGATAGGCCTGCTTTTCGTTATTTAAACATAATCAAGCCAGGTTTGTTTTACTGGTTAAAGGATTTAAACACAATCTAATTTAATTGTTGTTTTAAGCTCATTGATGTAAGAACTACCTGTAATTAATAAAGATTTACTTTCAACATACAAAATATTTTTATGTTTGAAGCTTAAGTAAAATGCACACACTCTTGCTTATTCTTATGTTAGATGGTACCTGTAGTTCATATTGTAGCTGCACTTTGGTAATATTTTCTAGTATTCTCATGAGGAACGTCTAAATCTATGGCATAAACAAGTTGGCTTTGTGAAAATTACTATTGTATGTTAAGCACGTAAATAGATTTCTTATCTATTGTCATTTAAAGTTGTTTTTTTTTTTTCCTGGGTCAGGGATCTCATTTTGTCTACCAGACTGGAGTGCAGTGACATGATCAGGACCCACTGCAGCTTGCTTCACCCTCCAGACTCAAGTGATCCTTCTGCCTTAGCCTCCCATGTAGCAGGGACTACAGGTGTGCGCCAACCATGCCCGGCTAATTTTTCAAAGCCGGCATTTTTTTTTTTTGTATCTTTAATCTCTCTGCCCATTTATCCTTTAGACAAGTTATATTACACATCTGATTTTTTTTAAAGCTTTTACATTTGTGGCTCATACATGTATTTCCAGCACTTTGGGGGGCTAAGGTGAGAGGATTCCTTGAGCCCAGGAGTTTGAGACCAGTCTAGGAACATAGTGAGACTATGTTTCTACAAAAAATAAAAATAAAAATTAGCCAGGTGTGGTGGCACGTGGCTGTAGTCCTAGCTACTTGGGAGGTGGAGGTGGAAGGATTTCCTGAGCCCAGCAGGTTGAGGCTGTGGTGAGTCATAATCATGACACTGTACTACAACTTGGGTGACAGAGTGAGACTACAACTCAAACAAAACTTTAAGTTTGCTTCCTGTCTTTAATATGTTTCTTTTAAGTTTTCTCCCTTTTGCTTTAAAGACAAAGGTAAAATTGCCTACAAAAAATGAATTTGAACAATTTTTTAAGATTAGAAATGTGGCTTTAAAAAAAGTTATGTATGTCAAAGTTCAGTATAATTTATTTTTAAAAATTTTAAATTTTTAATAAAAATAATAGAGATAGTATTTCGTTGCCCAGGCTGGTCTTGAACTCCTGGGCTCAAGTGATCCTCCTGCCTAGATCTCTCAAAGTGCTTGGATTACAGGTGTGAGCCACTGTGGCTGACCTTTGTAACTTAGTGTAAAATAGTACTTAATGGGGTTCTAGAATGGGTCGAGCAAGGAAAATTTATGACTGGGTTAAAAAAAAAAAATTCAACTTTTTCCTTCTTGCAAGAAAGAAACCTGAAGCCAGGAAGGCTGATGCTGGTGGCAAAGTGAAAAACGGTAACCCAAAGACTAAAAAACCTAAGAAGGGGAAGCCCCACTGCAGCCAAAAATTCTGTCCTCATTAGAGGAATTGGAATATATTCCCATCTGCCATGGATTTCAGAAAGACCCTTACAAGAAGACGTACTCAGCAACCAAATCCAAGGTTGAAAAGACAAAAGAGGGGAATGTTCTTGCAGCCGTTACAAAACCAGTTGGTGGTGACAAGAATAGTGATACCTGAGTGATTAAACTTCTCAAAGTTTCTAGATATTATCCTACTGAAGATGTGCCTTGAAAGCTGTTAAGCCTTGGCAAAAAGTCTTTCACCCGGCATGTGAGAAAACTGCAAGCCAGCATCACTGCTGGAACCATACCAATCATCCTTCCTGGGCACTACAGGGATAAGGGGGTGGTTTTCCTGAAGTAACTGGACAGTGACTTGTTACTTGTGACAGGATCTCTGGTCCTCAATTGAGTTCCTCTTCAAAGAACATTCCAGAAATTTGTCATTGCCACCTCCACAAAAATTGATATCAGCAATGTGAAAATCCCAAAACATCTTACAGATGCTTCACAAAGAAGCTGTGGAAGCCCAGGCACCAGGATAATGAGATCTTTAGCACAGAAAAAGAGAAATACAGGATTACAGAGCAGTGCAAGATTGATCAGAATGCTGTGGACTCACAAATTTCACCAAAAATCAAAGCTATTCCTCAGCTCCTGGGCTACCTGCAATCTGTGTTTGCCATGGCAAATGATGTTTATCCTCACAGATTCGTGCTCTAAATTTCTTTAAAATAACGTAATTAAATAACTGAGAACTTTTGTTTGTGTCTCTTTTTAAAAAATTTCTTCTTTTTTTTCAATCAAAGCTGGTACAAGTAATACTGTTTGCAGTGAATTTCTTGTATTTCAATCTGTGCCCATTTGGCATAGGTTTAGACACATCTAGACTCCCCTGTCCCCTAGCATGTCACCCTTCTGTAGACAATATACACTCTTATTTCCCAGTGAATACATTATTGACAGTTGCGGAGCATATTGGCTGCAGCCCCAGAACACTTACCTGGCTGGAGAGGCAAGACAGACAAAGGGTAGATAAAGTTGCTTTGTGCAGGGAGTGAGTGCTGTGGGGGTTCTGAGGGCCTCTGTGTTGAGGAAGGTTCTTGAGCTGGGTACTAAAGGAAAGTTAAGACTGACCTCAAATTTCAGGAGACAGTCCCAAAGGAATCACAGGAATACTGTAATTTATAAGTAAATGATCTTTTCTGTAGGCTCATGAATTGGAACTAGGGAATAGATTAAAGATTATTGATAAAATTAGTCAGGTGACTGGATGCAGTTGCTCAAACCTGTAATCCCAACACTTTGGGATGCCAAGGCCGGAAGATCAATTGCTTGAAGCCAGGAGTTCATCAGCTTGGGTAATATAGTGAGCTTCCATCTTGACTAAAAATTTAAAAAATTAGCTGGGTATGGTAGTGCATGCCTGTAGTCTACTCAGAAGGCTGTGGTGAGAGGATTGCTTGAGCCCAGGGCGTGGAGGCTGCAGTGAGCCATGATCTCCCCACTGCACTCCATACTGGATGATAGGGTAAGAATCTGTCTCTAGTTTAAAAATATGTATATATTCGAGAAACATATTTAGAACAGAAAGACTGCGTAGCTCTTATATGCTCAAACATAATTGAGTTAGATGTGTTCCTCAGTTTCTTCATTATTATCTTTGGAGAGAAAAATGCCTTTTTACTGAGCTTGTGGGTTTGATACCAGCCCGGGCAACTTGGCAAGACCTCATCTCTACAATAAAAAAAAAAAAAAATTAGCCGGGCATGGTAGTGCACGCCTGTAGTTCCAGCTACTTGGAAGGCTGAGACGGAAGGATTGCCAGAGCCCAGCAGGTCGACGCTGGGGTATTCATGAGTGTGCCACTGCACTCCAGCCTGGGTGACGGAGTGACCTTCCAACTCAAAAAAAAAAAAAAAGTAAAAATGAATATAATTAAATCATTACTAGCACTATAGAAACCTCTCTTTCCAGTTACTTTTCTGATTTCTTTCTTTTTTTTTTTTGGGTTGGAGTCTCTTGTTACCCAGGCTGGAGTACAGTGGCGTGTTGCCTAGGCTGGAGTGCAGTGGCGTATTCATGGCCACTGCAGCCTCAACCTGCTGGGTTTAGGAGATCCTTCCACCTCAGCCTTCTAAGTAGCTGGAACTACAGATGCACGCCACCACACCTGGCTAATGTTTTGATTTATTGTAGAGATGAGGTCTCACCATGTTGCCCAGGCTGGTCTCGAACCCTTGGTCTCAGGCAGTCCTCTTGCCTCGTCCTTCACCTGGTTTGAGATCAGGATTGATGAAGTTTGCCCCCTCCCCACCCTCCGTAGTTTCCCACTACTGCCAATCCCTTTCTTATAGTGTTATAATTGTTTAGGGTCTGCTTATGAGTGAATGGTGTAACTTTTTTTTTTTTTTGAGTCAGAGTCTCACTCTCACCCAGGCTGGAGTGCAGTGGCGCACTCATGGCCACCCCAGTGTCAACCTGCTGGGCTCCGGCAGTCTTTCTGCTTCAGCCTTCCAAGTAGCTGGAACTACAGGCACGTTACTGGCTAATTATTTTTTGATTTATTGTAGAAATGAGGTCTCATTAATTTGCCCTGGCTGGTCTCGGACCCGTGGACTCAGGCAATCCTCTCACCTCGGCCTCCCAAAGTGGTGGGATTATAGACGTGAGCCACTGTGCCCAGCCCAGTGTAACATTTTTTAAAATGTTTGTTTCTCTTCGTGTGAGAACTTAAATTTGCTTGGAGGCAGAGATGTTTGACTTTTGAAGCATAGTTTAGTAAATGTAGCTTCGTACTTAAGAGTGTAGGTTTTATTAGTTTTGCTTTGAAACTTGGCTTTTCTTCTTTATACCTGAAGTACAAACTCTGCATCGCAGTTTTTTATCTGTGAAAATGTGGGAATATTAGAAGAGTCTTTATAGCTTTTAGAACAATGCTTGGGACATAACTAAACATTCAGTAAATAGATAGCTGTTAGATGTCACAAAACATAATTATTTTATGTCTTAGTATTCTGTTCTGCATATTGTTGCTCTTGAATTATAAAGGTTTCCTTCAGTGGTTTAGTGATTGCTTAATGTGAATTTGCCTCTAGAAAAGGCTTAGGATGAGGGATGTATGTGTTTCTTTGTCATCTGTACTGTCAACCCCTGGACTGGTGGCCTAGTTGTCCCCTGTTATCCACAACTTCACTCTCTGTGGTTTCAGTTACTGATGATCAACTGTGGTCTGAAAATAAGGGAGTATAGACCAATAATATATTTTGAGAGAGAGAGACAGAGAGAGAGAGAGAGAGAGAGAGAGAGAGAGAGAGAGATAGACCACATTCACATACCTTTTATTAGAGTATATTATAATTGTTCAATTTTATTACTAGTTATTATTGTCTCTTACTGTGCCTGATTTATAAATTAAACTTTATCATAGGTACATATATATAGGAAAAAACATAGGATATATAGGGTCCAGTGCCATATATAGCTTTAGGCATCTTCTCGGGATCTTGGAATGGATCCTCTCCAGATAAGGCAAATACTATACAAAGGAATATTTTGTGGGCCTTGTTCCCAAGGTGTTATTTCATCTTTCTTTGAAAGACAGTTATAAATTGGAAAAAAGTTTTTGTTAAAATGGTACCTTTTTAAAATGGAAAAGTAGTTTATTTGGGAGGCTTTCAAATAATACAGTTATGGGATTATTTTGGATTTCTTAACATGGCTCTGGTCTAGAATTGAGTTGAGGAATCCAGATTATAATCCTGTGGCATGTAATCTTGGATCTCTTTGTAAATCCTTTTTTCAGAATTAGGTTTTGGAAGCTAGAAAGTAGCTGGTCCCATCCATCTGATACCTGTGTTCTCTTACGTAATTTTGAAAACATGGGAGGACTTTATTTCATTCAAAACCTACTCTTTTTTTTTTGGGTTGGAGTCTCACTCTGTCACCCAGGCTAAGTAGCTGGAACTACAGGCCTGTGCCAACAAACCCGCTAATTTTTTGATTTGTTATAGAGATGAGGTCTCGCCAAGTTGCCCAGGTTGGTCTCGAACCCAAGGGCTCAGGCAATCCTCTCACCTCAGCCTCCCAAAGTGCTGGTATTATAGGCGTGAGCTATGGTGCCAGGCCAGAACCCCCTTTTCTTAAAAGACTAGTTAAGTGAAGCAGTGGGAATGGAGAAGGAACAAAGAAATCTGTAACTGTGATCAATTAGTTGCAAACACCACTGCAAAACCCTTTATTTCTTTCTCTTCCTTTTAGTTCTTTGCTTTTATTGCAATTTAGAATAATAACTACCTATAGTTGAATACCTCCTAGCTGATATTTTATATGTATGGCAGCTTTATGAGATTGATCTTATTCTTGTTTCACAGATGGAAAAGTTGCAGCTGCGAAGAAATTAAGTAACTTTCTCAGTATCAAGTAACTTGGTGGAACAAAGGTTTGCAATCAGGTCTCTCTTCCCGTAAAATGTTGCTGGTTGTGATGGAAAGAGTAGTTTACATGCATATCTGTGATTGCTCCCTGCACTTTAAAATATTTTTTAAAAAACTACGAAATATGTTACAATATTAAGAAGCAATATATGAACACCTTTATATTCATGGTCCATATTTAAGAAATTTTAACCTTCTCTCATTAGATTTGGGTTTACCCTCTCACCCCAAATAAAATAAAACATAGAGATGAAGCGTACTTTATAACTTTATTCCTCTTCCATTTTCCTTCCTAGGGGTAACCACTATGTGAAGTTGGTGTATATCTTTCCCATTCGTCTTTTTGTTTTCACTATTGTAAACATATGTCTTTGCATGTAAAAACATTTTTTTTAAGATTTCTTTAAACAAAACTTTTCATAGATGATTATAATTTACTACATCTCTTTTGGACACTTTTTTTCTCAGTATTATTTTCTTAAGATTTATCTGTGGTAGTGTATATTGTGCTAGTTCTTTTTATTTTTATTTATTATTATTATTATTTGAGTTAGAATTGCTCTCTGTTGCCCAGGCTGGAGTGCAGTGGCATGATCATGGCTCACTGTATCCTCTGTCTTCTGGGCTCAGGAGATCCTTCTGCCACAGCCTTCCTAGTAGTTGAAAGTACAAGCACGCACCACCATGCCTGACTAGTTATTTTGATTTTTGTAGAGATATGAGGGCTTACTGTTGCCCAGGCTGGTCTCAAGCTCCTACACTCAAACAATCCTCCTGCTTCAGCCTCCCAAAGTGTTGGGATTATAGGTGTGAGCCACCACTCCTGGTAGTGTGCTGGTACTTTTTTAAATTTTAATTTTAATCATTTTCAGTTTTTTTTCTTTGTGTCTTTTTTGGTGCTGATTTATTAAAACTGTATTGTCACCAGGCTCACGACTGTAATGCTAGCACTTTGGGAGGCGGAGGCAAAAGGATCGCCTGAGCCTAGGGGTTCAAGACCAGCTTGGGCAACTTGGCAAGACTTCATCTCTACAGTAAACCAAAAAATTAGCAGGGCATGGTGGTATATGCCTGTAGTTCCAGCTACGTGGAAGGGTGAGGTGGAAGGATCACCTGAGGCCAGCAGGTCGAGTCTACGGTGGCCATGAGCGTGCCACTTTTGGAGACTCCTACTCAACAAAGAAAAAAACCCCCCAAAACTGTATTGTATTCCATGTTATAGTTTTTAAAATTCATTTTCTGCCAGACATGGTGGCTCAAGCCTGTAATCCCAGCACTTTGGGAGGCCAAAACGAGAGGATTGCCTGAGCCCAGGAGCTCGAGACCACCTGGGCAACTTGGTGAGACCTTGTCACTACAATAATTATAAAAATTAGCCAGGCGTGGTGGCACGTGCCTGTGATTCTAGCTGCTTGGAAGGCTGAGGTAGAAGGATTGTCTGAGCCCAGCAGGTTGAAACTGCCGTGAGCAGCGTGCCACTGCACTCCAGCTTGGGTCACAGTGAGACTCCAGCTAAAAAAAAAAAAAAAAATTCATTTTCCTATTGATGGCATTTAACTCCAACTTTTAGCTCTTATGAAAGGTTGAATTAGGTGTTACTATAATTGTTTTGGGGTGCATATAAGAGTTTTTCTAGAAAGTAGAATTGTAAGATCTGAGTGTATTTTGTTTTTTTGTTTTTTTTTTGAGTTGGAGTCTCACTGTCTCCCAGACTGGAGTGCAGTGGCCGCTCCCGGCCACCGCAGCCTGGACCTGCTGGGCTCCGGCCATCCTGCCGCCTCAGCCTTCCGAGTAGCCGGAATTACAGGCATGCGCTACCACGCCCAGCTGATTTTTTGATTTATTGTAGAGATGAGGTCTTGCTGCCCAGGCAGGTCTCGAACCCACGGGCTCAGACAATCCACTCACCTCAGCCTCCCAAAGGCACGGGATTACAGGCTGAGCCACCGAGCCCGGCAGTATTTTGGTTTTTTTTGTTTTTGTTTTTGAGTTGGAGTCTCACTCTGTTACCCAGACTGGAGTGCAGTGGCCTCTTTTGGCCAACGCAGCCTCGACCTGCTGGGCTCCGGTGATCCTTCCGCCTCAGCCTTCCAAGTAGCCGGAATTACAGGCATGTGTTACCACGCCCGGCTGATTTTTTGATTTATTGTAGAGATGAGGTCTCGCCGCCTAGGTGGGTCTTGAACCCACGGGCTCAGGCAGTCCACTCACCTCAGCCTCCCAAAGGCGCAGGATTACAGACTGAGCCACCGAGCCCGGCTCTGAGTGTATTTTTAGCTTCTGCATGATGGGGTATTGCTTCACTGTTCTCAGGATGACTGTATCAGTTTACACTCCCACTAGCAGGGTATGAGAGAGTTCCAAAATTGCTTTGATGGGTGGTCTAGGTGCTGGCATTGGTGCATAGCTTCCCAAGGGGAGTACTTTGAAAGTGACCATTGTGTTAGTCAGCAGTGAGAAATGTAGCACTCTTTTTAGGATGAGTTTGCGAACTTAATTGTCGGACCCCGTATTTTTGTGTTTTATTGGCCATTAGGCTTTTTTTTTTTTTTTTTTGAGTCGGAGTCTCACTTTGTCACCCCAGACTGGAGTGCAGTGGCCGCTCCCGGCCATCGCAGCCTCAACCTGCTGGGCTCCGGCGATCCTTCCGCCTCAGCCTTCCGAGTAACCAGAATTACAGGCATGCGCTACCACGCCCGGCTGATTTTTTGATTTATTGTAGAGATGAGGTCTCGCTGCCCAGGCGGGTCTCGAACCCGCGGGCTCAGGCAATCCACTCACCTCAGCCTCCCAAAGGTGCGGGATTACAGGCTGAGCCACCGAGCCCGGCTCCATTAGGCTTTCTTTTGTGAATTTAGTGCTTACATTCTTTAGCTTCTTTTTTAAAAAATGGGTACTTTAGTATGTTTTCACTCATAAGCAGACCTTAAACAACTGTCTTAATACTATGAGAAAGGGATTGGCAGTGGTAGGAAACTACCAGGGGAAGGCAGGGGCGGGATTGACACAGTAGTGGGAAACTACCAGGGGAGGGGAGGCACACCTCATCAACAAGGGTACCCGCATAATGAACATTTATATAACTAACCCTGAATTGTACCCCATATATTTAAAATAAATTTTTTAAAAAATTGGGTACTTTGTATTTTTCTTCCTCATCCTCTTCTTCTTCTTTTTATTTTTTTTGAGTTGTAGTCTTACTCTGTTGCCCAGTCTTGAATGCAGTGGCATGGTCATGGCTCACTGCAGCCTCAAGCTTATGGTCTTAAGCAATCCTCCCTCCTCAGCCTCCCAGGTAGCTGGGACTACAGGCACACACCACCATGCCTGGCTAATTTTTTGATGTTTTGTAGAAATGAGGCCCTACTATGTTGACTAGGCTGGTGTTGAACTCTTGGCCTCAGGCAATCATCTTGCCTAGGCCTCCCAAAGTGCTAGGATTACAAGTGTGATGCACCTTGGCTGACCTTTTTCTTCTTGATTTGTAAGAATTATTTATGCATTTATATGATTTTTGTCTGTCTTCCATTATGTGACTTGATTTTTCATTTTGTTTTAACTTTTTATGCTTCTTTTCTGAAATTATAAAATACATGTAAAATGAAATTTACCATCCTAACCATTTTTCAGTGTACAGTTCAGTGGCATTAACTACATTCACATTGCTGTGTAGCCATATCCAGCACCTGCCTCCAGAACTCTTTCCATCTTATGAAATGAAGGCTGTCCCATTGTCACTAACTTCCTACTGCCTCTGCCACCCAGCTCCTGGCAGTCACCATTCTACTTTCTAGCTCTATGAATTTGACTACTCTATCACACGTTATTTATCCTTTTATATTTTGAGTTGGGGGTCTCACTCTGTGTCCTAAGCCAAAGCGCAATGGCATGATTATAGCTCACCACAGCCTCGACCTCTTGGGTTCAAGCCATCCTTCTGCCTCAACCTCCCAAGTAGCTGGGGCAACAGGTGTGTGCTGCCATGCCTGGCTAATTTTTTTTATTTTTTGGTGGAGATTAGGTTTTGCTATGTTGCCTAGGTTGATCTCGAATTCCTGGGCTCAAATATTCCTCCCATCTTGGCCTCTCAAAGTGCTGGGATTATAGGCGTGAGCCACCATGCCCAGCTTATTTGTCCATTTATGGCTGACTTTTTTCACTTAACTTTGACCTGCATTTTTTCTTATAGAAGTTTAATTTTAGAGCAGTCAGATTTTTTTTTCCTGCATTGGTGTGTTTTTTTGTTTTTGTTTTTTTGGTTTTTTTTTTTTTGAGTTGGAGTCTCACTCTGTCGCCCAGACTGGACCTCGACCTGCTGGGCTTGACCTGCTGGGTCCTCAACCTGCTGGGCTCTGGCGATCCTTCTGCCTCAGCCTTCCAAGTAGCTGGAACTACAGGCGCATGCTACCACACCCGGCTAATTTTTTGATTTATTGTAGAGATGAGGTCTCACCAAGTTGCCCAGGCGGGTCTCGAACCCGCGGGCTCAGGCAATTCACTCACCTCAGCCTCCCAAGGGATTACAAGCTGAGCCACTGAGCTTGGCTTGTTTTTGTTTTTCTTTTGAGTTGGAGTCTCACTCTGTTGTCCAGGCTGGAGTGCAGTGGTACATTCACGGCCATCGAGCCTCGACCTGCTGGGCTCAGGTGATCCTTCCACCTCAGCCTTCCAAGTAATTGGAACTACAGGCCCACACCAGCATGCCTGGCTAATTTTTTGATTTATTGTAGAGATAAAGTCTCGCCTAGTTGCCCAGGCTGGTCTCAAACCCATGGGCTCAGGCAGTCCTCTCACCTTAGTCTCCCAAAGTGCTGGGATTATAGGCCTGAGCCCCTGTACCCAGCCTGTTTTGTATTTTAAGAAGTCTTTTCCTTCTTTGATATATATATAAAAACTTTCTCCTTCATGTCATTCTCAAAAGTTCATTCATTCCTTTACCCCTGTCCTCAGACTTCCCTTTATCTTCTCCTTCAGGCAGTGTCTTCCCAATTGTTGAATACAGAATCACTTCTCAGTGGTCATCCATTCTGTACACTTTTCCTCAGCATTTCTCTTTCTGTTTTAGAGCTCTGCTCTTCTTGTTCATCTGTTATTGGTCTTTTTTTTTTTTTTTTGAGTTGGAGTCTCACTGTCATTCTCCCTAGAGTGTAGTGACATGCTCACAGCCACCACAGCCTTGACCTGCTGGGCTCAGGTGATCCTTCTGCCTTAGTCTTCCAAAGTAGCTGGAACTACAGGTGTGTGCCACCACGCCCGGCTAATTATTATTATTATTATTTATTGTAGATATGAGGTCTTGCCATGTTGCCCAGGGTAGTCTCGAACCCCTGGGCTCAGGCAGTCCTCTCACCTCAGCCTCCCAAAGTGCTGGGATTACAGGCATGAGCCACTGCACTCGGCCTGGTATTGCTCTTTTCTGATTTTCCTTTGACCTCTATTAGTGTCCTTTATAAAATGTTACCCTTGATTTCACCCTCCATTCTCCATATGTCTCTGAAATCTTTGTTTTCTCTTTTTTACTACTTTTGTTGATCACTGTAGTTTAGGTTTTTATATCTCAGAAGGACTGTTTATATTAAAGGTTTGTTGACCAGATGTGGTGGCTGAAGCCTGTAATCCCAGAACTTTGGGAGGCCGAGGTGAGAGGATTGCCTGAGCCCACAGGTTTGAGAACAGCCTGGGCATCTTGGTGAGACCTCATCTCTACAATAAAACTAAAAAATTTAATCAGGTGTGTATGCCTGTAGTTCTGGCTACTTGGAAGTCTGAGATGGAAGGATTGCCTGAGCCCAGCAGCTCAACGCTGGGGTGGCTGTGAGCATGCCACTGCACTCCAGCCTGGGCACGGAGACTCCAACTCAAAAAAACAAAACAAACAAACAAAAAAATGGTTTGCTTATTTACACTTACTTCCCTTCTTTCTATTTCTCCCAGCCTTTCTGTCTAACCCTCATGGTGTCATGCCACTGGATTTAATTTTTAAAATATGATCTTACTGCGCCATTCTTTTAGGTTCTCTACTATTTACTACATAAAGTCAGACCCTTTGGACAGTTGTCCCAGCCTGCCTTTTCTGGCAAGTTGCAGATACTTGCATTCTTACGCTTACCTCAGATTCTCACTCTCTCTCAAACCTTCAGCAATACAGAATTGCTTGCTATTGACTAGTTCTGTCTGCCTGGAATAAGCCCTCACCTACTTGCCTTGGCTTTTTGAAACCTGTTCATCCTAAAATGCCACCCCTGCTAATCCTTTTTTTAACCTGTAGTTTACCTCTGTTCTCCACTGTCAATCAGACTTTATTAGAGCAGTTATTTTTCTTTATTATTGATAAATACATATGTTTTTCTTCTCCTGGCAGATTGTTAAGCTCCTTGAGGACTCTTAATTATGTTTTCCTCTTTATTATCTTGCAGGGTACCTGGAGTTGTAGTAGACTTAGTAATTTAAAGTATGCCAAAAAAAAGTCTTTGATAGATATCTAAATCTTCAGAGCTGTTGCTGTAAGTGCTCTTAGCATAAGTTTAGGATAGGCCTTTGTGTGGTTACGGATTTTTCTAGTAATTACAAATGAAGGACAAGCATATGCACCCTTTTCTCTCAAGTAACTGTGGGTGCTTTTCTTTCAAGTGGACCACCCTATTTGGGATTGTCATACCCAGTTGTAGGTTGTGTAATGCTATTGTTTTTCAGCAGCTGAAAATAAAACATTTTCTGCTGTTATTAAATCGTCGTCGTTACTTTGCTTTTGTTTTTTTGTTTTTGTCTAGAATATAGCACAGCTCTTGTATCCATCTATGGCTATTTCCATTATCTTGCTGGTGTGCATGTGCGAGGATTTGGGGTGTGTATCTGAAAATGGTATATACTGACTGGCCATTGGGCGTTTGAGTGAAATTTTAGGTGTTTACTTTGTTGGGTGCTTTATCTCCAGCTGCCCATGACAGTGAGTGTGAGTCACTGAGGGCCAAGGCCTATCTGACAAATCCTCCAGACCTGTTGTTCTGACCTGCAGCAGCACATTGCCTGCTAAGCAGGAGGCACTTGTTTTCCTGTTTAAGGATTTTCTGAAGCTCTAGGGAGCTCACCCCCAACCTCTATGAAAGTTTTGTTCTGCTTTTGGGACTAGGAAGAGGTGACTATGTTGATAAAGGTGGCCTTCAGTTGAAGTTGGATTACTGTTTCATGTAAGTGTTGGTAATGTAATTGGTTTCGGAATTGGGGTGATGGATTGTTCGAGCCTATAACTGGGAAGCAAGACCATGGGAAAGGAATCTTTTTTGCCTTATTCTGCAGTTTTCTCCTTAGAAAACCTCAAGAGGCACTATTTATTACAAATGATATCATCTGTGTTCCTGTGGCTTAATTCTTTAGTTTATCTATGTCTTTTTATTCGCCAGATATTTACTGAATGCCACTTGTGTTATTTATTTATTTATTTTTGAGTTGGGCGTCTCACATTGTCACCCAGGCTGGAGTGCAGTGGCATGATCATGCCTCACTGTAGTTTCAAACTCATAGGCTCAAGCAATCCTTCTGCCTCAGCCTCCTGTGAATAGCTAGGACTGCAGGCATGCACCATCACACCTGGCTGATTTTTGTTATTTTTGTAGAGATAAGGTCTTGCTTTGTGCCCCAGGCTGGTCTGGAACTCCTGGGTTTAAGTAATCCTCCCTCCTGGGCTTCCCAAAGTGCTAGGATTACAGGCGTGAGGCACCAGGCCTGGCCTCACTTGTGTTGTTAGTAATATAGACAGGGCCTTTGCCTTTGCTGTTAACAGAGCAAATTATGGCTCAGTAAGGCAGTGAGACATTGAACAGTTAATTATGTGTGTTTTTGAGTTTAAGTAAGGAGACCTGTGGGGGTAGTGTAATATAACCTTAGGGAAAGCATTCCTTGGGAATAACCCTTAACTGATACTTGGTAGATAAATTGGAATTAACCTAGTCATAGGATGATCAACATCCCCCCACACACACATATAGATATATAGCTAGCTAAAAGCCATTGTACAATGAAGAATGGAAAACCACTTCATTGCTTTTCCCTTTCAAATAAATAGCCAATTTCTCTGAAAATAAATGTAACAAAGTCTACTTATTATAGAATTTTGGAAAATATAGGGAACTATATTACAATAAACATCTGTAATCTCGCCCCAGAGATAATTCTTTTCTTTAAAAAAAAGTTTTACTCATAAAATATTTTAGACATACAGAGATACATTTAAATTTTGATATTTCCTTTCTGTGTTTTTCCCATTAAGGTATTTACATATACAAATTTACAAATCTTTAAAAAGTTTTTTCCTTTAAAGATTTTTTCCCATGTAGCTGGGACTACATGTTGCCCAGGTTGGTCTCGAACTCATGGGCTCAAGCAATCCTGCCTCAGCCTCCCAAAGTGTTGGGATTACAGGCATGAGCCACTGCACCCACCAAGATTTATCTTTCTAAAAGACCATTTTGGCTGCTGTTTGAAGAATTAATTCATACTGAGGATGTAAGGAAAAAAGATATACAAATTGGAGATTAAGTTTGCCTGGATGTAACAAAAGAAAGTGGTAGTGGGTTAAACAAGTAGAAGTGTGAAGGGGAAGCTATTTCAGTGTTGCTTGGTGGGAGGCTTTACAATGTTAATAGATTACTTCTGGCTTTCAGTTTACCATTCTTAGAGGTGTGACCATTGTCCTTAAACTCTCAAAATGGCTACTAGAAATGCAGGCAACATATTTGAACTTCACAGGGAAAAGGCATACAGCACATGGCAGCTGAGTTTGGGACCTTTATTTATTTATTTATTTGTAGCTGGAGTCTCACTCCATCACCCAGGCTGGAGTGTAGTGGCATGCTCACAGCCACCCCAGCATCGACCTCCTGGACACCAGCGATCCCTCCGCTTTAGCCTTCCAAGTAGCAGGAACTACAGGGGCACGCTACCACGCCTGGCTAATTTTTGATTTATTGTAGAAACGAGGTCTTGCCAAGTTGCCTGGGCTGGTCTCAAACCCTCGGGCTCAGGCAGTCCACTTGCCTTGGGCTCCCAAAGTGCTGGGATTACAGGCTGAGCCACTGAGCCCCGCCAAGTTTTAAAGAGCTTTCCCAGAAGCTCCATTTAGTGACTTCTGTTTTTATTTTTTTAACCAGGACTGTGCCATAACCTTTTCTTGGTTTAAGGGGAGCTAGGAATTTTTTTTTTTGAAGCTGAGTACATTGCTCGCCAATTAAAATTAGGCTGTAGGGCCTCTAAAATGTTGTGGCGGGGGGAGCATCTGTGAGCCAGTGCCACACAAAAGATGCAGAGAATTACACAGATGTTAGATTGGAAGATATAGTTTACTTAGAAAGTAAATTAGAGAGAGAGAGAGAGATTCACCTCCCCAAGGTAGGGGAGGGGGCCAAAGCTAAGAAAACATGGCGGCTATGTCTCAGAGAACACATGACCTAGCTAGTGCTTAACAAAACAATGGCAAATGGCTGCTTGAGGCCGAGTGCTTTTAAACCTTCCCTTTGATGGGATAGGTCATTAAGATGATTGGGTGGTAGTCTCCTTCATGTCATCATGAAGGGGCAGGTAAGCACAGGTACTGAGTCAGGTGATAGCAGGCAGATGGGTGGCTCAGTCACATGACAGTTGCCCTATTGATGGGGTCTGTGCCATGAGGGTCATGAAGGGCTGATTAGGTTAACTTGTTTACAACGCAAGCTGGAGGGGGTTGTAAAGCAGTTATCAATAGCTACCTGAGAAACTGGTTCTGTCCTTGGCTAGTGATTAGAGGGTAAGTTAAAGTGAACTGCTAGAAAAACATGACAGAACTAGGCAGTGTTTAAAATGGCGCCTTGTTGGGTATATTAGCTTTATCTTATGTCCTTTCACAGGGTTTCTTTAGTAAGAAGGGACAAAGAAGATCAGTTAGACAGCTTGCCGTGTAGGGGATGAAGGGACAAGAATGAACCCAAGAATATTTTTTATTTTTTTTATGTCTCTGTCGTCCAGACTGGAGTGCAGTGGCCGCTCCCGGCCACCGCAGCCTTGACCTGCTGGGCTCTGGCGATCCCTCCACCTCAGCCTTCCGAGTAGCCAGAATTACAGGCATGCGCTACCACGCCCGGCTGGTTTTTTGATTTATTGTAGAGATGAGGTCTCGCTGCCCAGGCGGGTCTCGAACCCGCGGGCTCAGGCAGTCCACTCACCTCAGCCTCCCAAAGGCATGGGATTACAGGCTGAGCCACCGAGTCCGGCTCCAAGAAGATTATTGAGGAAATTTTTTTAGGTAGCCTAAGCAAGAGATGATTGTTACATGGGGCTAGAGTTGGATAAAGAGCTGAAGAGAAGAAGTATTCGGATATTTTTTAAAGGTAGAGTCAGCAGAGCTTGCTGATGGGTTAGAAAAACACTTAGATTTTTGTCTCTAGCAACTAGATAGATGGTGGTGCTAATTTCTGAGATGGCAACTGAGTGTGGAGGAGCAATTTGAGCTGTGGGGGAAGATGAAGAATTTGCCTTGTCCTTGTTGGGTTTTAAAGGTGGCGAAGAAACAAGCAAGTGATTAAGTTTGTGAGACCGGAGGTCGTATCTGGAGAGAGATTTGGGTATCATACATATATAGATGATATATTGAAAACCTAGACTGGGTGACTTTAGGAAAATTTTGCCAGAAAATGAATGGTTGTAGGCCAAAGCCCTGGCTTTTCTTCTGGGCTCCTTGTACGTTTTGAAGTTGAACCAAGGCAAACCAATAGAAGAAGAATAAGGAGAGTGAACCATTAGTGATGTATTAGGAAAACTAGAAGTGTTTGAAGCTCAAAGAAGGCAATGTTTCATGGAGGAAGGGGTCAGCTTTGTCATGCTGCTGAAGGGAAAAATGACTATTGAATTTGCAACGAGGTGATCATTGGTAACTTTGACAAGAGTATTCTTACTGGAATGGTGAAGATTAAAGTCTGATTGGAGTAGGTTGCTAAGAGGATATTGAGGTGAGAGAGTGGCAGCTGTGGTCACCTCTGTTAAGGAATTTGCTTTGACAGAGGTTTAGAGAAGAGAGGCCCAGAGCTGGAGAATATGGCACGAAGGGGGTCTTTTTACAAAATTCTGGTAGATATTTGTATGTTGATGGGCAGAAGAAATTGGTTATGCTAGAATTACAGAGTCCTTTTCGTTGCTAGATTGCTAGAAAAGGTGATTGCTAGAGAAGGTTCAGAGTCCTTGAAAAGAACAGAGGTGATGACATTCACAGGATAACAAGTGGATGGATTAATCTTTAATAGGAACAGAGACACTTAGGACAATGTTAAGTTTCCATTTGGGATTTGTGGTCTTCACTTTAACATGAGACCAACTAATGATTATGTGTTTTCTCCAAGTGCTGATTGGGGCAGACACAGAATAGAAGATTTCTTGAGTTAATTGGGAAGTGAGTTTAACAAGCATTAGACCTTTTGCCATGTGAATATTATGAAGGAAGAACCAACCATAAAGGTATCATCGAGGCTGTCAAGAGTATTTTGTAAGAGAGTGATTATAACAAATGCCCGTGAAATTTAAACTGGATGAGGAGGGAAGTGAGGACATTAAAGGTGAGAGTGGTCATGTTGCGATGAAGCCAGTTGTCTGCTGCGTTTGGAGTACAAAAGGAAGTGAATGTGACCCAAGGAGGATGGGGAATCTGAGAAACTTGAAATAGGTTAAGGAGAAGGTACAGTTTTTCGTGATGACAAGATCAAGGGTATCACCATGAGGATAAGAGCTTACAGTCTTACTACTACTTATTGGGAATACAGATGATCCTTGTTTCCCTGCATTTTTCTTCTTTTTTCTCACTCTGTCTCCCATACTAGACTACAGTGGCACTATCACAGATACTGCAGTCTTGACCTGCTGGGCTCAGGCCATCCTTCCACCTCAGAATTCCAAGTAGCTGGAACTATAGTAGTGTGCCACCATGCCTGGCTAATTTTTTGATTTATTGTAGAGATGAGCTCTCACCAGGTTGCCCCGGGCTGGTCTGGAACCCCCAGACTCAGGCAATCCTGGGATTACAGGCTTGAACCATCGCGCCTGGCTGTATTTTCTTAAAGAGAGAAATATGTTTAAGGGAAAATGCAGGTTGCCTGTATTTTAAGTTTTTGTTAAGGTAAAACAAATAACACTGTAAAGTCATTAATTGTTTCTCTGTGTTAATGATGGGTGTTGTACCAGTACTTTCTCATCTCTACTTTTGAGAAACCTTTCTGATTCTCCTGCTCCTCTCTCCATTTCAGTAAGTGCTTACAGGTGTATTTTGCTTTATCATAAGTATCAGGCATGAAAGCAACACTTTTTCTGTTGAAAAAATTTACATACAATGATTATATAATTCACTTATTGAGTAGGTAATATGTATGCCACAAAAGCAGTCTCGAACTGCTGGGCTCAGACATTCCTTCTGCCTCAGCCTTTCAAATAGCTGGAACCACAGACATGTGCCACCACACCCAGCTAATTTTTTTTTTTAAATTTATTGTAGCGATGAGGTCTTGCTATGTTGCCCAGGCTGCTCTTGAACCCTTGAGCTCAGGCAGTCTTCTTGCCTCTGCCTCCCAAAGTACTGGGATTACAGGCATGAGCCACTGCGTCCAGCAGGAGTGCTATTTTTTATTTTCGTCTTTGAGCTGAGGTCTCACTCTGTCACCCAGGCTGGAATGCAGTGGAGCGATCATGGCTCACTGCAGCTCAGGAGATCCTTTTTCTTCAGCTTCCTGAGAAGCTGGGACGACAGATGTGTGCCACCACACCTGGCTAATTTTTAAATTTTTTGTAGAGATGATGTCTTGCTATGTTGCCCAGGCTGGTCTCGAATTCCTGGGCTCTAACAATCCTCCCATCTCAGCTTCTCAAAGTGCTGGGATTACAGGTGTGAGCAGCTGAACCCAGCCTGAATTTTTTTTTTCTTTTTTGAGCTGTCACCCAGGCTGTAGTGCAGTGGCATGCTTACAGCCACCACAGCCTTTACCTGCTAAACTCAAGTGATCCTTCTGCCTTAGCCTTACAAATAGCTGGAACTACAGACATGTGCCACCCCACCTGGTCAATTTTTTGCTTTGTTGTAGAGACTAGGTCTCGCCAAGTTCCTAGGCTGGTCCCAAACCAGCAATCCTTCCTGCCTCTGGCACAGTCATGGCCATCCCAGCATCGACTTGCTAGGCTCAGGCGATCCTTCCACCTCAGCCTTCCAAGTAGCCGAACTATAGGTGTGTGCCACCACGCCTGGCTATTTTAAAAAATTTTTTTTTTTTTTTTTTTTTTTGAGTTGGAGTCTCTGTCGCCCAGACTGGAGTGCAGTGGCCGCTCCCAGTCACTGCAGCCTCGACCTCTGCTGGCTCGCTACCTCGCCCACCTGATTTTTATTTATTGTAGAGACGAGGTCTTGCCAAGTTGCCCAGGCGGGTCTCAAACCCGCCGGCTCAGGCAATCCACTCACCTCAGCCTCCCAAAGGTACAGGATTACAGGCTGAGCCACCGAGCCTGGCTTATTTTTTAAATTTATTGTAGAGATGAGGCCTTGCCAAGGTGCCTAGGCTGTTCTCGAACCCGTGAACTCAAGTGAGACTCCAACTGGGAAAAAAAAAGACTTCAACAGCATGCAAATTTATTGTTGGAGTTGGTAACTATGCTTTTTCAATTATATATTCACTTCATTTTTAGTCTTTGCAAAGGCTCTATTTCTTTAAGAGCTCTTTGGAGGGTAAGCTTATTTAACAGATTATTTTTCATTTCTATGAACTAATTAAACTTCTAGTTTTTTAGATATATTAATATTATTAAACTATTGCTAATATTCTGGTACACTTGTCTCTAAGATACTTCTTTTTTCAAGCCTTTATTGTCTGTGCATATATGGTAATTGACTGACAAATAGTTTCAGATCCTTCAGATATTGGAAATATTTTAGTGACCCAAATGTAATTTTTTTTTTTTTTTTTTTGAGTTGGAGTCTCACTCGGTCACCCAGACTGGAGTGCAGTGGCTGCTCCCAGCCACCGCAGCCTCGACCTGCTGGGCTCCGGCGATCCTTCCGCCTCAGCCTTCCAAGTAGCCGGAATTACAGGCGCGCGCTACCACGCCCGGCTGATTTTTTGATTTATTGCAGAGATGAGGTCTCACTGCCCAGGCGGGTCTCGAACCCGCGGGCTCAGGCAATCCACTCACCTCAGCCTCCCAAAGGCACGGGATTACAGGCTGAGCCACCAAGCCCGGCTCCAAATGTAATTTTTATTTTGCATTTTGTTATTTTCTTAAGGAATTGTAAAGCATATTAAAGTTACCTTATCACTTTACCCTCACATACACATCTCTTTTATTTTCTCAGCATATGTGAATCTCTTTAAGGATGACATTTTCTTTCTTTCTTTCTTTTTTGAGTTGGTGTCTCACTCTTGTCACCCAGGCTGGAGTGCAATGACTCTCTCATGGCCACTGCAGCCTCGACCTCCTGGGCTTAGGCGATCCTTCTGACTCAGCCTTCCAAGTAGCTGGAACTACAGATGCACACCACCACGCCCAGCTAGTTTTTTGTGTTTTATTGTAGAGTCGAAGTCTCACCATATATGCCTAGACTGGTCTTTAACCCCCCAGGCTTAGGCAATCCTCTTGCCTCAGCCTCCCAAAGTGCTCAGATTACAGGCTGAGCCACTGCGTCCAGCCAAGGATGACATTTTCTTACACAAAGGTACTATTACATCTAACAAAATTAACCAAGACTCCACGATAATCTTGTAAAACATCCGTATTAAGAACTCTTCAGTTGTCTCAAAAACATACTTTTGGGGCATCTTTTCCATTTCCTTTCTAATTGTATTCCACAAATATTTTATGTAGTTGTAATTATATCTTATGTCCTGTTTTTTCTTGATATGTTAATACTTCTCAATTTTATTTAGTACTCATTTATTTTAGTGATTACAGTAGTTTATTTTGAATGCTGAGCTAGACTTGATAAGTCTCACTTGGTTGTGGTGTGTAATTCTTTTTATACATTGTTGTATTTGGTGTGCTCATATTTTGAGGAGTTTTGCATCTGTCTTCATGAGAGATCTTGGTCTTTAGTTTTCCTTTCTTTGAGTTGAAGTCTCACTCTGCCGCCCATTCTGGAGTGCAATGGCACGCTCACGGCTACCCCAGCGTTGGCCTACCTGGCTTCGTCGATACTTCCGCCTCAGCCTTCCAAGTAGTTGGAACTATAGGCGCACACTACCACGCCCAGCTAATTTTATTTATTTAATTATTATAGGGACGAGGTCTTGCCAAGTTGCCCAGGCTGGTCTTGAACCCGTGTGCTTAGGCAATCCAGTAGCCTCGGCCTCCTGAAGTGCTGGGATTACGGGCTGAGCCACTGAGCCCAGCCAGTTTTCCTTGCTTGTAATGTTTGTCTGGTTTTGGTATAAGGTTAATGTTGATCTTATAGAACGAATTAGGAAGTATTCTTTGCTTCCATTTTCTGGGAGATTGTGGAGAATTGCCCTGGTGATTTCTGTTTTGGAAGATTATTAACCCTTTGTACTCAGATGTCCCCTCTGAGGGGACATCGTAAATCTAGCAAACTTATCCCAGAGCAAATTTTTAAAAAATGTACATTTCCTTGAAGTTTTCCATTCAAATTACACGAAAAAGCAAATAAAGAGATGGACTATATACTGAGATATGATCAATCAGTTGAGAAGTGGCTTTCAGGAATTACGAGTATATCCCTCCACCTTGTCTTTGAGCCACAGACTGGAAAATAAATTACATGTTATTAATGTGGGAGGAAAAAACAAGACTACATTGTCTGTTCAAATAGAAAAACACCAGATGGAAGACGTCAAACGAATTATTGCACGACATGTCTCAATGAATCTGTGATACATGTCAGTGACTGTTTCACATGTTACCACATGTTAGAAAAGTATAAGATACAAAATTTTGATTTTTTTGGTCATAAATAAGTTCCTTAATGTCCAAGATTTCATTATAAGTCAAATATCATTACAGTACAAAATTGGTTCCAGTGCTGTACTATTCATATACATATATTGACATATGAAGTGATTAGTTTTTCACTATTTTGTAAAGAAGTGCTGTTGAGTTGTTGGTGGGTGATTCCCAAGATGTCTCTGAATGCAAAGTATTAATGACTGATTCAATTTCCTTAATAGATACAGGACTATTCAGATTACTTGTTTCTCCTTGTTTGGATTTTAGCAGATTATATTATTCAAGGAATTGAGCTATTTCTTCTGAGTTATACGTTTGTGAGCATAGTTATTCATAATTTTATTTTGTCCTTTTTTTTTTTTTTGAGTTGGAGTCTCACTCTGTCGCCCAGACTGGAGTGCAGTGGCCACTCCCGGCTACTGCAGCCTCGACCAGCTGGGCTCCGGCGATCCTTCCACCTCAGCCTTCCAAGTAGCTGGAACTACAGGTGTGCACTACCACGCCCGGCTAATTTTTTTGATTTGTTGTAGAGATGAGGTCTTGCCAAGTTGTCCAGGCGGGTCTCCAACCCGCAGGCTCAGGCAGTCCACTCACCTCAGCCTCCCAAAGCGCGGGATTACAGGCTGAGCCACCGAGCCTGGCCTTTATTTTGTCCTTTTAAAGCCCATGGTATTAGTAGAGATGGCTCATCTCTCATTTCTGATATTTAGTCATTTGTGTCTTCTTTTTTAACTTAGTTATCCAAGCTAGAGGCTTATTAATTTGATTGTTTTAAGGAACCAGTTTTTGATTTAGTTGGTTTTATCTATTCATTTCTTATTTTCAGTTTCATTGATTCTGCTTCAGTTTTAAAAAATTATGTAACTCTTTTGCTTACTTTGAATTTCTTTTTCTAGTTTGCTAAGGTGGAATCTTAAATTATTGAATTTAGATTTTTTTGCATTTCTAATATATATTCATTCAGTGCTATAAAATTTCTTCTGCTTTAGTAATGAGTTCATCTATTTCTCCTTGGACTTCTGTTATTTTGTTTTACATATTTTGAAACAGTTGTTAGGCACAAGTCTTCCTGGAGAATTGACGTCTTTATCATTATGTAATACTTTATCTTTGATAATTTTCCTTGCTCTGTAGTATGCTTTTTCTTAAATTAAAATGTCTACTCCAAAAAAAAAAAAAAAAGTCTACTCCAACTCTCAGTTACTGTTATCATGGCATATCTTTTTTCATCCCTTTCCTTTTTAAAAAAAAATTGAGGTAAAATACACCTGAAATTTATTACTTTAACCATTCACATTGTTGTACAAATAATCTCTAGAACTCTCTTTATCCTGGAAAACTGAAAGTATTCCTATTTCCCCCCATATTCCAGTCCCTGGCAGTCACCAGTTCTACTTTCTGTGTCCGTGAATTTGGCTACACTAAGTATCTCATATAAGTAGAATCATGCATACCTATTTTTCTGTCCTATTTTGGTTCATCCTAGCTTATTTCACGTGGCATAATGTCCTTTAGGTACATTCATGCATGTGCCAATTTTCTTCTTTTCTAAGGTTCAATAATATTCCCTTTTATGTTAATTCATCTGTTAGTGGACACTGGGTTGCTTCCACTGGTTTGGCTATTGTGACTAATGGGCTGCTATGTATATGGGTTCTTTTAGGTATATACCCAGAAGTGGAATTGCTGGATCATATGGTAATTCAGTTTTCAATTATTTGATGAACTGCTATATTGTTTTACATAGTAACTGCGTTAGTTTACATTCCCATCAACAGTGCACAAGGATTCCAATTTCTCCATATCCTTGCTAACACTTGTTAGTGTCAGTCTTTTTTGTTGTTGTTTTTTAAGTTGGAATCTCACTCTATCACCCAGCCTGGAGGACAGTGAAACACTCCTAGCCATCACAGCCTTCACCTGCTGGGATCAGGGAATCCTTCCAAATAGCTGAAACTACAGGCATGTGTCACCATGCCTGGCTAATTTTTAAAAAATTTATTGTAGAGATGGGGTCTCTACAATACAAGTTTTTCCAGGCTGGTCTCGAACCCCTGAGCTCAGGCACTCCTCTCACTTCAGCCTCCCAAAGTGCTGGGATTATAGGTGTGACCCACCTCGCCCGACCAGTTTCAGTCTTTTTGCTGGGAGTCAGGATCAGGTCTCACTGTTGCACTAAGTGGCAGATCATGGCTCACCACAGCCTTGACCTCCTGGGGTCAGGTGATCCTACCGCCTCAGCCTCCTGAGTAGCTGAGCCCATAGGCAAGTGCCACCATGCCTGGCTAATTCTTTTGATTTTTTTGTAGAGTTGAGGTCTTGCTATGTTGTGTAGGCTCCCGCCTTGGCCTCCCAAATTGCTGGAATTACAGGCTTGAGCTACCATACCTGACCCAATTTCTTTTAATCATAAATTTGGAAATGTCTTAGAGTTTCTAAAATAAAATTGCATTTTATTTAAGAGCACAAAGTGGCAGGTTTGGTCAGACACGGTGTTTCCTACCTGTAATCTCAGCACTTTGGGTGGCAGAGACGGGAGGATTACTTAAGCCCAGGAGTTCAAGACCAGACAGGGCAATTTAGCGAGACCTCATCTCTACACAAAAGAATGAAAAAATTAGCTCAGTATGGTGGCATGCGCCTGTAGTCCTAGCTACATGGAGGACTGAGGAGGGAAGATTGCCTGAGTCCAGGAGGTTGACGCTGAGGTGAGCCATGATTGTGCCACTGCATTCCAGCCTGGGTGACAGAGTAAAACCGTGACTCAAAACAAAAACAAGAAGGAAAGAAAAGGCAGCTTTGAAGATGGTTTGCATATCATTTCCCTGGTATAAGGAATTTGGATTGCTAAAATATTAAGAAACATTTTCTGATATTTCCTGTCTTTATGAAACATGGTAATAATATCGTCTTGACTTATCGCTTTAACTATTGAAGGATAATGTCACTCCATACAAAATTTTAGACAAGTGGTTCCAGCCTGTAATCCTGCGCCTTTGGGAGGCTGAGGTGAGTGGATTGCCTGAGCCCGCGGGTTCAAGACCCGCCTGGGCAGCGAGACCTCGTCTCTACAATAAATCAAAAAATCAGCCGGGCATGGTAATGCATGCCTGTAATTCCGGCTACTTGGAAGGCTGAGGCGGAAGGATCGCCGGAGCCCAGCAGGTCGAGGCTGCGGTGGCCAGCAGTGGCCACTGCACTCCAGTCTGGGCGACAGAGTGAGACTACAACTCAAAAAAAAATAAAAAAAAAAAAAATTTTATTTCAGCTCAAATATTTCACTCTTCTCTCGTGTCCATGGTTTCTGATGAGAAGTCTAATATAATTCTTACCCTTGCTCTCTGTAGGTTAGATGTCCCATTCCTTCCTCTTCTCTTGCTTCTTTCGGCATTTTTCTCTTTTCTGATTTCTGGAGTTTGAATTTGATATGCCTGTGTATAAATTTCTTGGCATTTGTTCTTGTTGGTATTCAGCAAGCTTCCTGGATCTGTGATGTTGGTGTCTTATTAATTTTTGGAATACTTTATGCCTTGGAATATTTATTTGTTTATTTATTTATTTCTTTTTTTTTTTGAGTTGGAGTCTCACTCTGTCGCCCAGACTGGAGTGCAGTGGCCGCTCCTGGCCACTGCAGCCTCAACCTGCTGGGCTCCAGCGATCCTTCTGCCTTAGCCTTCCAAGTAGCTAGAACTACAGGCGCGTGCTACCACGCCCAGCTCATTTTGATTTATTGTAGAGATGAGGTCTCGCCAAGTTGCCCAGGCGGGTCTCGAACCCATGGTTCAGGCAATCCACTCACCTCAGCCTCCCAAAGGCGGGGGATTACAGGCTGAGCCAACTGAGCCCGGCTTATTTATTTATTTCTGAGTCAGAGCTTTACTCTGACACCCAGGCTGGAGTGCAGCGGCATGCTGCTTGCAGTCACCACAGCCTCAACCTGCTGGGCTCAGGTGATCCTTCTATCTCAGTATTCTGAGTAGCTGGAACTACAGGCATGTGCCACCATATCCAGCTAATTTATTGATTTATTGTAGAGATGAGGTCTCACCATGTTGTCCAGGCTGGTCTCAAACCCACAGACTCAGGCAATCCTCTTGCCTCAGCCTCCCAAATCCAGCTGGGATTATAGGTGTGAGTCACCATGCCCAGCTGAATATTTATTTTCTTTCTTCTCCTTCTGATAGTCCTATGACATGTATTTATACCTTTTATAGTTATTCCACAATTCTTGGCTTTTCTGTTTTTTCGTTTTTGTTTCTGGTTGTTTTTTTTTTTTTTTTGAGTTGGAGTCTCACCCTGTCGCCCAGATTGGAGTGCAGTTGCATGCTCCCGGCCACTGCAGCCTCGACCTGCTGGGCTCTGGAGATCGTTCCGCCTCAGCCTTCCAAGTAGACGAAACTACAGGCACGCGCTACCATGCCGGCTAATTGTTGATTTATTGTAGAGATGAGGTCTTGCCAAGTTGCCCTGGTTGGTCTTGGACCCGTGGCCTCAAGCAATCCACTTGCCTCCGCCTCCCAAAGTGCTGGGATTACAGGCTGAGCCACCGAGCCCAGCCTTGTTTTTGTTTTTTTTTTTTTTTTTTTTTTCGAGTTGGAGTCTCACTCTGTCACCCAGACTGGAGTGCGGTGGCCGCTTCCGGCCACCGCAACCTCGACCTGCTGGGCTCCGGCGATCCTTCCGCCTCAGCCTTCCGAGTAGCCGGAATTACAGGCATGCGCTACCACGCCCGGCTGTATTTTTGATTTATTGTAGAGATGAGGTCTCGCTGCCCAGGCGGGTCTCGAACCCGCGGGCTCAGGCAATCCACTCACCTCAGCCTCCCAAAGGCGCGGGATTACAGGCTGAGCCACCGAGCCCGGCTGTTTTTGTTTTTTAAAGAGACAGGAACGTGCTGTTTCACAGGGTGGAATAAAGTTGCATGATCATAGCTCACTGGTGCCTCAAACTCCTGGGCTTAAGTGATCCTCCTGCCTCAGTCTCCTGAGTAGCTAGGACTATAGACATGTACCACCACACTCAGCTAATTTTTCATTTTTTGTAGAGTGGTCTCACTACTTTGCCTAGGCTGGTCTTGAACTCCTGGGCTCAAGCAATCGCCTGCCTTGGCCTCCCAATGTGCTAGGATTACAGGTGTGTGCCACTGCACCTTGACTTCATTTCTGTTATAGTGCTTTTGATTTCTAGCATTTCTCTTTGACTCTTTCTTAGAATTTCTATCTCTGTGCTAACATTACCCATCTATTCTTGTATGTTGTCAACACTTTCCACAAGGGCAATTAGCATATTAGTCATAGCAGTTTTAAATTCTTAGTCTGATAATTTAGCATATCTGCCATGTCTGAATCTGATTCTCATTCATGCTCTATCTCTTCAGACTGTGTTTGTTGTCTTCTAGTATGCCTTGTAATTTTTTGTTGAAAACTAGGCAACCTTATACTGGGTAAAATAAGGTAAATAAACTTATTTACTGAGATTAATAAGTCTAATTTTATGTTTATCTGACTAAGGATTAGACTGTTTTATTTTTCTTTTCTTTTCTTTTTTTTTTTTTTGAGTTGGAGTCTCACTCTGTCGCCAAGGCTGGAGTGCAGTGGCACGCTGTTTATGGCCACCACAGCCTCGACCTGATGGGCTCAGGCGATCTTTCTGCCTTAGCCTTCCAAGTAGCTGGAACTACAGATGCGAGCCACCACGCTGGTTCCAACTCAAGCAATCCTCTTACCTCAGCCTCTCAAAGTGCCATGCCCGGCCCTCTTTTTCTTTTTTTTTTGAGTTAGGCTATAACTCTTGTCACCCAGACTGGAGTGCAGTGGCACAGTCATGGCTTATCACAGCCTGGGCTCAAGCAGTCCTCCCTCCTCAGCCTCCTGAGAAGCTGGGATTGCAGGTGCATGCCACCACACCCAGTTAATTTTTTATTTTTATTTTTGAGTTGGAGCCCCACTCTGTAGCCCAGGCTGGAATGCAGTCGCACACTCACGGCCACCCCACCATCAACCTGCTGGGCTCTAGCGATTCTTCCACCTCAGTCTTCCAAGTTGCCAGAACTATAGGTGTGCGCTACCACACTTGGCTAATTAAAAAAAAAAAATTATTGTAGACACAAGGCCTCACCATGTTGCCCAGGCTAGTCTTGAACCCACTGGTTCAGGCAGTCCTCTTGCCTCAACCTCCCAAAGTGCTGGGATTATATCAGATTACAGGCTTAAGCTACCAGGCCTGGCCCACCCAGCTAATCTTAATTTTTGTTTGCTGTGTTGCCCAGGCTGATCTAGAACTCCTGGGCTTATGTGATCCTCTTGCCTTGGCCTCCCAAAGTGCTGGGATTACAGGTGTGAGCCACCGCACCCAGCCTAGGCTGTGTTTTCTGTTTGCTATAGCTGTAGGTGTGTGAGAGACTAAAACTTCTTTTTGTCCTTGGTTTTGTCTCTTTTGTTGTCTTAGGGTTCCTTAGGGAGTTTTATTTGTTTTTTTTGGAGAAATCTCACTCTGTTGCACAGGCTTGCAGTGCAGTGGCACTCCTATAACCACTGCAGCCTCAACCTGCTGGGTTCAGACGATCATCCTTCTGCCTCAGCCTTACAAGTTGCTGGGACCAGAGGCATGTGCCAACATGCCTGGGTAATTTTTTGATTTATTGTAGAGACGAGGTCTTGCCATGTTGCCCAGGCTAGTCTTGAACCCCTGGGCTCAGTCAATCCTCTTACTTCTGCTTCCCAAAGTGCTGGTATTACAGGCATGAGCCACTGTGTCTGGCCTTAGGGACTTCTTAAATAAGGTCTGAGACATGCAGTTTTTGAGTTGTAGTCTTCCATTGTTATTGATGGCGAGGTTTTAGGGAATGAAAGCACTTCACTTGGTTTCAGTCCTATGATGAATCTGTACACCTGGTTTTTGACATTCACAGTTGCTTCTCAGTCCCTTTTGTCCTTAATGAGATAGGAAGGCTAGAAGGGGCTGGAGTTGGGTATGTCTCTTCCCTCAGGTGAGCTAGCCCTGGTAAAACTCCATTTTGTTAAGCTCTCGTGAAATGGTTTCTTTTGAGGGCAGGCCTTGTTAAGAAAAACAGAATACTTTGACCTTATTCCAGAATGGCTACTTTCTGCCTCCACCCTGCCATGGGCATGAGTGGATTTTCCTCGTGTCTTTGCTGTGAGAACCTCTTAGGAGTATTGGAGGAAAATCTCACAAAAGTTTGGGAGTTCCTGGGAGTTTTTAGCTCGTCCCAACTTAACCTCCAGCAGTTTGCAAATTACTCCATCAGTTTGCCATTTACAGTTTAGATTTTCATAGCCTGGCACTGGTTCTGCAGAGATGATCCTGGGCTTTTGCTTTGTAAGTCATTTCTCTGTTTCCATCTGTCTTTACAATTTGTAGAGACAGCAGTTTGCCGTATGACTTAAGTTCTTGGATGGACTCATCTTAGAAAAAGTGCTACATACATACCTCACTGCGGATTATCACTGCAGTCCCCTTCGAAGTTCTCCCCTTAGCAAGCTGTGCACCAATGCCAGCGCCTAGTCCACCCATCAGAGCAGTAGTGGAACTCTTTTTCTGGAATGGCCATCAGAGTTGTTGCCGTATTACCCTTGATGTCCTGAATGTCATTAAATGTCATCCTTTCAATATTCCCTTTATCTTTAAGAAAAGAAAAAGTCAGCCGGGCTTGGTGGCTTCGCCTGTAATCCCGTACCTTGGGAGACTGAGGTGGGTGGATTGCCTGAGCCCGCAGGTTCAAGACCTGCCTGGGCAACTTGGCGAGACCTCATCTCTACCATAAATCAAAAAGTAGCCGGGCGTGGTAGCGTGCATCTGTAGTTCCAGCTATGTGGAAGGCTGAGGCGGAAGGATCGCCAGAGCCCAGCAGGTCGAGGCTGCAGTGGCTGGGAGCGGCCACTGCATTCTAGTCTGGGCGACAGAGTGAGACTCTAACTAAAAAAAAAAAAAAAAATCCGGGCTTGGTGGCGCAGCCTGTAATCCCACGCCTTTGGGAGGCTGAGGTGAGTGGATTGCCTGAGCCCGCGGGTTCGAGACCCGCCTGGGCAGCAAGACCTCATCTCTACAAAAAATCAGTCGGGCTTGGTAGCGCATGCCTGTAATTCCGGCTACTTGGAAGGCTGAGGCGGAAGGATCGCCGGAGCCCAGCAGGTCGAGGCTGCGGTGGCCGGGAGCGGCCACTGCACTCCAGTCTGGGTGACTGAGTGAGACTCCAACTCAAAAAAAAAAAAAGTCACTGGGGGCCAGATCAAATGAGTAGGGAGGGTGTTCCAGTACAGTTTGCACAGTGTTGCCAAAGTAAGCACACGATGGCAAGTTTGCGAACCTAATTGTTATACCTCAACAACGACAACACCTCTGATGGCCATTCCAGAAAGAGTTCCAAAATTGCTTTGGAGGTAGACTAGGTGCAGGCATAGGTGCATAGCTTCCCAAGGGGAGTACTTGGAAGGTGATCGTAGGGATATTCAGCAGTGAGGTATGCAGCACTTTTTCTAGAATGGTTCGTTAACCTTTGTCAGACTTTGTACATTTTAACAAAGTATGTGAGCTTTAACCTTACCAGTATTGGGTATTATATTATGAGTTTTGCCAGTTTAGAAAATAAACTGCAATGAAGATGACTTTGCATATGGTCGTCTGGTTGTTCTAGCACCATTGGTTAAAAGTACTGTCCTTTCTTCATCAAATTGCTCCTCTGTTAAGATCACTTGACTATATAAGTGTGGATCTATTTCTAGGGTCTGTATTCTGTTTTCTTGCTATGTATGTCTGTTCTCCACCAAAACCATGCTGTGTTGACTATAGTAACTCTATAGCAAGTCTTAAAGTCAGGTATTGTATTGTGAGTCTTTTAGCTTTGTTTTCTTCTTTAATAGTGTGTTGACTGTTCTAGTTCTATAGAATCATTCTTCAGTGATTCCAAAATAGCTTGCTGGGAATTTGATTCGTATTGCACTGAAATAGATCAAATTGTGAGGAATTGACTTCTTTATTTACATTATTGAGTCCTCCTTCCAGTCCATGAACACAAAATACCTCTTTATTTATTTAGATCTTATTTGATTTCTTTCATTAGAGCCTTATTGTTTTCTACATATAGATTCTCTATATATTTTGTTAGATTTATACCTGTCTTTTAATGCTATTGTAAATAAACACAATAAAACACAAATTTATTGTTCTCCCAGTTCTGGAAGCTACCCATCTGAAATCAAGGTGACAGCAAGGTTGTCCTCTAAAATCTCTTGGGAATCCTACCTTACCTTCCTAATTTCTGCTGGCTTGCCAGCAGTCTATAGTATTCCTTGGCTTTTAAATGCATCACTTCAATCCTCTGGCTTTTCATGGCATTCTCCCTGTGTGTGTCTATTTTCACATGCTGTCTTCTATATTACATATATAAACATTTTTGTCTTATGCCTTTATTTTTGTCCTTATACAAACACAGGTAGGATACACACTAAATGCACTATTCTGCCCTTTGACTTTTCCTACTTAATATTTTGGTGTTTTAAATCAATGTGTGTGTATTTAACCTTTTTTTTTTTTTTTTTTGAGTTGGAGTCTCATTCTGTCGCCCAGACTAGAGTGCAGTGGCACGTTCCCAGCTACCACAGCCTCAACCTGCTGGGCTCCGGCAATCCTTCCGCCTCGGCCTTCCAAGTAGCTGGAACTACAGGCGCACGCTACCACGCCCGGCTAATTTTTGATTTATTGTAGAGATGAGGTCTCACCAAGTTGCCCAGGTGGGTCTCGAGCCCGCAGGCTCAGACAATCCACTCGCCTTGGCCTCCCAAAGTGCTGGGATTATAGGCTGAGCTACCGAGCCCGGCCTTAACTTTAAAAAAAAAAAAACAACTTTCAGTTAAAATTTTAAACTTGCACTAAAGTTGAGAAAATAGGATAATAAACTCTATCACCCAGTTTGTGTAGTTAGCAACATGTGGATAACTTTGTGTGTCAGATTTGCACTCCCTTATAGATTATTTTGAAGCAAATCTTCTGAATTATTTAAAAGCAAACCCCAGAATTTTGTCATTGTACAGTGAATACCCCTTTATGTATCTCTAACATACTAGGAAATTTTTGTGACACCCAATTGCGGTGCTGTTATTATATCCAACAAAAGTAGCACAAATGTCTTAATATCATGTAATAAAAACAGCACGTGCTCAGGTTTCCTTGATTGCTGACATAAGATTTTTACAGTTACCTCATTATTTTATTTTATTTTATTTTTTTTGAGTTGGCATCTCACCTTGTCATGCAGCCTCGACCTGCTGGGCTCAGATAATCCTGCCTCAGTCTCCCAAATACCTGAACTATAGGTATGCATCACCTCACCCAGCTAATTTTTTTATTTATTGCAGAAACAAGATCTTGCCAAGTTGCCCACACTGGTCTTGAACCCTTGGGCTTGAGTTTAGGTAGTTCTATTACCTCAGCCTCCCAAAGTGCTGGGATTACAGGTATGAGCCACAGCACCTGACCTGGTTTTTTTTTTTTTTTTTTTTTTTTGAGCTGTAGTCTCACTCTGTCGCCCAGACTGGAGTGCAGTGGCCACTACGGCCACCACAGCCTCGACCTGCTGGGCTCCGGCGATCCTTCTGCCTCAGCCTTCCAAGTAGCTGGAACTACAGGCGTGCCCTACCACACCCAGCTAATTTTTTGATTTATTGTAGAGATGAGGTCTTGCCAAGTTGCCCAGGCAGGTCTCGAACCAGCGGGCTCAGGCAATCCACTTACCTCAGCCTCCCAAAGTGCTGGGATTACAGACTGAGCCACCGAGCCCGGCTCTGACCTGGTTTTAAGTTGGTTGTTTTTTTTTTTTTTTTTTTGAGTTGGAGTCTCACTCTGTTGCCCAGACTGGAGTGCAGTGGTCACTTCCGGCCACGGTTTTAAGTTTTTAGCGGGTATAATAAATTAGGACAAGGAAACAAAGAATTGAGCTGTCAGGGTTTGGGTAGGGGGAAAAATAAGTTTTGAGCATGTTTAGTATGGGGTATCTGTGAAAATTCAAAGGACCAAGTAGGCAGTTAAAAATTCAGGTCTAGATTTCAGGAGTGATCTGGACTGAAGATCCATATAGTGAGAAAGATAGGAAACGGTATCAGGATATTCTTTTAAGGACCTCGTCTCTTAAAAAAAAAAAAAAAAAAAGCCGGGCTCGGTGGCTCAGCCTGTAATCCCGAGCCTTTGGGAGGCTGAGGTGAGTGGATTGTCTGAGCCCGCAGGTTCGAGACCCGTCTGGGCAGTGAGACCTCATCTCTACAATAAATCAAAAAATCAACCGGGCGTGGTAGCGCATGCCTGTAGTTCCGGCTGCTCCGAAGGCTGAGGTGGAAGGATCGCCGGAGCCCAGCAGGTCCAGGCCGCGGTGGCCGGGAGCGGCTACTGCACTCCAGTCTGGGCGACAGAGTGAGACTCCAACTCAAAAAAAAAAAAAAAAAAAAAATTAAAACCACGAGTGACCCATATCTCCTTCTCTAAGATCATACACTTTTAGTTTGCATTACCTAAGCCCTGCACATTTGTTTCCTACATATCTTAATTCATCTACTTCTTGCCATGCTGGACCTTGGATGCATCTCCCACTGGATTCCTAAGTTTTCCTTCTCTACCAGCTTTACCATCCCTCCAGGTGTTTTCCCCTTCCAGAGCCAGGTGATCTTTGGAAGACCCAAATGTGATTGTCAGGTCACTTTAAAATTTTTTTTCTTCTTCTTCCTGACCCTAAATAATCTGGCTCCTACCTACTTGCCCTGCCTCATTTCTACTTGTTTATTCTGTGTATGCTGGTCACATAGGTGGCTTTTCATTTCCTAAACGTACTAAGCCCTCCTTTGGCTCTATTTTGCACAGGATGTATTTTCTGCCTGAAGTGTTGGCTTTACGTAAAGTTCAGTCTTTTAGAAGTATTTCCTCAAGGACATCTTCTCTTACTTTCTAGATTCGCTCTGTTAAATATTCTTTACGGTATCCTGTACTTTATTTAAAAATCTTAGTTATAGAGCACCTGAGAATGAAAACTGTACTTATGGAGATAGGTTAGAGCACATTTCTGGTTTGTCATTACTTCACCTGCCCTGCTATCATGCCTTGAGTGGGTACTCGGTAAATATTCATGGAATTAGTAAGTTCATACCTTTAATTATTCTTCACTGTAGATTGTGTAAAGTATGACAGAAGTCCAGAACTTAATATTTTATTTTACTTAATTTTTTTTATTTTTGAGTTGGAGTCTCACTCTGTCGCCCAGACTGGAGTGCAGTGGCACACTTCCTGTCACCACAGCCTCGACCTGCTGGGCTCCGGTGATCTTTCCGCCTCAGCCTTCTAAGTAGCTGGAACTACAGGCACGCACTACCATGCCCGGCTAATTTTCTTTGGATTTATTGTAGAGATGAGGTCTCTCCAAGTTGCCCAGGTGGGTCTCGAACCTGTGGGCTCAGGCAATTCACTCGCCTCAGCCTCCCAAAGCATGGCATTACAGGCTGAGGCACCGAGCCTGGCTTCAGAACTTAACATTTTAATAGTACACTGCTGCTTGTATTTCCTTGATTCTCTGTGTAGAGCAGCACTGTCCAGTACTGTAGCCACTAGCCACATTTGACTTTTTTCCCTTCTGGTTTTTAAAAAATTTTTTTGATTTTTATGAAGTGTACAGTTGAATGGTTCTTATTACATTAGAAGGTTGTGCAACTATTTCCACTGTTATCTCTAGAACGTTGTCAAGATCCCAAGAGAAACTCCATCCATGTGAACAGTTCCTTCTCATTTCCTCTTCTCCCCGCAATCCCTTGCAGCCAGTAAACTACTTTTTGTATCTCTGGATTTGCCTGTCACATACGCTTTTGAGGACTTGAAATGTGGCCAGTCTAAATTAAGAGGTGCTATAATTTTACTTTATTTTATTTTATTATTTTGAGTGAGAGTGTTACTCTCTCACCTACTGTGCAATGGTACGCTCACAGCTACCACAGCCTCAACCTGCTGGACTCAGGCAATCCTTCTGCCTCAGGTTCAAAGAAGCAGGGACTATAGGCATGTGCCATCATGCCCAGCTAATTTTTTGAATTATTGTAGAGATGAGCTCTCACCATGTTACCCGGGCTGGTCTCGAACCCATGGGCTCAGACTGTCCTCTTGCCTCTGCCTTCCAAAGTGCTGAGATTACAGGCATGAGCTACCATGCCCAGCTGAAATGTGTTACAATTTTAAATATACACTGGGTTTCAAAGACTTAATACCAAAAAAAATGTAAAATATTTCTGAAATTTTAATTTTGATTGCATGTTAAAATGATAATATTTTGTATATGTTTGGGTTAGTAAAATACATTGTTAAAATTAATTTCTCCTGTTTTCTTGTACTCATTATATGGCTACCAGAAAATTTTAAAGTATGGTTTGGACTTATATTTTTATTGGACTCCACTGGTCTAGAACTTGTTTTTAGTAAGGACCATAAATGTGTCTCCATGACCCCAGTTATCCATGATCCTCTGTCCCTTAGTTTTCGTGTCAGTTCTGCCTTGCGAATGTTATATGTTCCAAGCCTCAGAATTCTTGTTTTTTAAAACGGTTTAGAAGGTAGAAATCTTGACCCCGTGTGCTGTAATCCTACACCCTCACCTTAACCCCAAATCCTAGCCACCCCCCCAAAAAAAACCCCAAAAAGGTAGAAAGCTTGCTTATTTCTTGGGCCTCTGAATAATAGGGAAAAGATGAGTCATTTTTGTTAAAATTATGAGAAAACAATGGCAACTATTAACTTTTAAGTATCATTTCCAACAAATGAGGAAGAATTGATTTTCACTTTTATTTGTATGGTAATGATGAGCAATGTTCCTAAATTTTGGTAGTTGTGACTTGACTAGAAAACTAATACTTTTTGATATCAGTGAGAATTATAACCTTAGGGGGCATTTAGAATTGTATTTGTCTTATCTTAAATTTGGATTTAAATTTTGTTTTAGAGCACATTTCCCAGAGTAAATGGAAGTGAGACTAAGGTAATTAGTTATCCTTTTAAGATACAGCCAGGTGCGATGGCTCACGCCTGTAATCTCAGCACTTTGGGAGGTAGAGGCGAGAGGACTGCCTGTGTCCAGGGGTTTGAGAACAGTCTGGGCAACTAGGCGAGACCTTGTCTCTACAATAAATTAAAAAATTAGCTGGTGTGGTGGTGCGTGCCTGTGGTTCCAGCTACTTGGAAGACTGAGGTAGAAGGATCACCTGAGCCCAGAAAGTTGAGGCTGCAGTGACCGTGAGCATGCTGCTGCACTCCAGCCTGGTTGACAAGAGTTAGACCCTGACTCAAAAATAAATAAATAAATAAATAGATACAGTTTTGGGTAGAAATGTTCTGCTTCAGCATCGTCAAGAGTCAACATATTACAGTGATAAATGGCTACTATACACTCAGCATTTACTGTATGGTACACATTGTTCATTAAATTCACCCATGAACCCCATGAGGTAGGTACTGTTATAATCCTCAGCTGACAGGATGAAACTGGGGTTCAGAGTGGTTAGTTAACCTTTTCAAGGTCTCATACCTAGTAAGTTTTAAACAGGTAAGTCATATACTTTTTTTTTTTTTTTTTTGAGTCAGAGTCTCACTCTGTCGCCTTGGCTGGAGTACAGTGCATGCTCATGGCTACCGCAGCCTTGACCTGCTGGGCCCAGGCAATCCTTCTGCCTCAGCCTCCCAAGTAGCTGGGACCACAGGTGGGCAACACCACACCCATCTACAATATACTTTTCTTCTTGGTGTTTATATGATAAAATCTTCCAATTTTCAGTTTTTCCTACTGGATTGTAAGCTTCAAGTGAACAGGGACTTAGTTTTTGTTCACTAACACTTGAGATCATTTTCTGCCATCTAGTAGATCCTAGTAATTATTTGAAAGAACTTGATGATAATGATGATATTGTTTCACTGAAACATGTGTCCTTGGACATATATAAGAACTACTTTAAATTCTTTGCTCTTGCTTATAGGCAATAATGTTCATTTTTTACCTCATCCAAATTATCTTCAACGTTATGGACTATTTTGCATGCTTTATGAATGTTATTTATTTTTATTTTTATTTTTTTGAGTCGGAGTCTCCCTCTGTCACCCAGGCTGAGTGGCACGCTCATGGCCACCGCAGCCTCGACCTACTGGGCTCAGTCAGTCCTTCCACCTTAGCCTTCCAAGTACCTGGAAACACAGACATGCGCCACCTTGTCCGGCTAATTTTCTGATTTATTGTAGTGACTAGGTCTTGCCATGTTGCCCAGACTGGAGTGCAGTGGCTGCTCCCGGCCATCGCAGCCTCGACCTGCTGGGCTCTGGTGATCCTTCCGCCTCAGCCTTCCCAGTAGCCGGAATTACATGCCTATGTGCTACCACGCCCGGCTAATTTTTTTATTTATTGTAGAGATGAGGTCTCACTGCCCAGGCGGGTCTCGAACCTGCGGGCTCAGGCAATCCACTCACCTCAGCCTCCCAAAGGCGCGGGATTACAGGCTGAGCCACCGAGCCCGGCTGCATGTTATATCTTAATAGAATTGTTCATTTAAAAATTGTTGACTGGGCACAGTGGTTCATGTATGTAGTCCTAGCTACTCGGGAGGCTGAGGCAGAAGGATCTCCAGAGCCCAGGAGTTCAAGGCTGTGGTGAGCTGTGATTGTCCCATTGCACTCCAGCCTGGGCAGCAGAGTGATGTAATAAAGGATACTATCATAAAAGTTGTTTGCTAGCAGCTTTAGTCTCTATTCATCTCTTTTCCCTTTAGGCATTATAAATGCCTTGGAGCCACCTGGGAACATGAGAAAAAAAACAAGATTGCCCGTGGCCTTGCTGTGTGTTAAGCTGAGCTGGGGAGAAGAAAATATAAAAAAACAGCTTTGCAGCTATCACAAAAGATACAGTTCAGTGATAACACATATCTCCAAGGTTTCACCCAAAAGCTTCTGCCTCCTTGGTTGTTGCCGTCACTAAAATGAAAACACATTGTTTTGTTATTTATTTTTAGAAATTACATTTCCAGTCTTAGGAAGCAATCATGAAATTAATTTTATAAAATAGAGCTTTGAAATGAAAGGTTTTATAGTTAGTGTTGTTAGGGAATGAGAAACTATGCTGCTTATACTTCTGTCCAGGAGACTCTCATTTAATTCTGAGATAAGTATTCTTATTTTACAGTAATAAAACTGAAAGCTAAATGTTAAATGATGTACCACAATGAATACCACAATAAAGTGACAGAACTGGGATTCAGCACACATCTGTCTGACTCCAAAAGCTATAGCTTTTCTAATACTGTCATCGTTTGCCATCTCCCCTGAGTTTCTGAGTCTTAAACTGGGATTTTTAAGTTAGTTTGTGGGAGCAATGAGATTGGAGTTTTGGATTGCAAAATAATTGGATGTTTGAATTTAACTGTGGTCGTATAAAGAATAATTGTTGCTTGATGGAAAAATTGAACTGCGAATTTGGGTTTTTTTGAGTTGGAGTCTCACTTTGTTGCCCAGGCTGGTGTGAGTGCAGTGGCACTCACACTCAGGCCACCCCAGCGTTGACCTGCAGTGCTTAGGTGATCCTTACTCCTCAGCCTTCCAAGTAGCCGGAACCACAGGCGAGAGCTACCATGCCCAGCTAGTTTTTGATTTATTGTAGAGACGAGATCTCGCCAAGTTGCCTGGGCTGGTCTCGAACCCTCAGGCTCAGGCAATCCCCTTGGCCTCCCAAATTGCTGAGATTACAGGTTGAGCCACCGAGCCTGGCCAAAATTTTTTTTTAACTTTGCATTTTCTTTTTATATTTAGTTATTTCCAGGTAAAGAACTTATTCTAAATCACATAAAATGCTTCTTTATAATGGGATTCATCATGGTGATGGTATTTTCTTGAGCTGATTTAGTATATTTTCCATATGCTAATAGTGTTCTTTCTCTAGAGTGAAAAAAGATCAAAATTCTCTCTGAATTATAATTTGGGGATGATGTGGACAGAAATAAAGGACAGAAGTATAAAAATTAATAATTAATTTAGCATTTTACTAACCAGAGATTTGGGACAATGGCAAAAAGCAGCTTTTCTAATGTCAAGTCCTCCTTCCTTCCCCAGAGCGTGAGTCAGAGCTTTTAATATCCTAAAAAAATTTTTTTTTTTTTTTTTTGAGTTAGAGTCTCACTCTGTCGCCCAGACTGGAGTGCAGTGGCCGCTCCCGGCCACCGCAGCCTCGACCTGCTGGGCTCTGGCGATCCTTCCACCTCAGCCTTTCAAGTAGCCGGAATTACAGGCATGCGCTACCACGCCTGGCTGATTTTTTTTTGATTTATTGTAGAGATGAGGTCTCGCTGCCCAGGCGGGTCTCGAACCCGCAGGCTCAGGCAATCCACTCACCTCAGCCTCCCAAAGGCGCGGGATTACAGGCTGAGCCACCGAGCCTGGCAGTATCCTAAAATTTTAAGATTGTTTATGAAATAGAAGTCTTTTTCGAGAGGAGATTGTGGAAAGCTATACAAAACTTGAAAAGCTATACAAAGCTTTGAAAGCATTGATGATTTGCAAGGTCTGATTACTCTTGTTTTATTTAGAAATCTTGGGTGGGGGAGGGAATAGAAGTTTGTCATTATACTTATGTCTTCTTAAGTTGGTCAATGAAGGTTGGCTGCCCCAGTTTTCTTTTTAACAGTATTCATGTGTACATACTGGACAAAGTGTTTTTATACTGTTGCTAACATGCGCATTTTTTTTTTTTTTAACCACGAATACCAAGGTTGTTAATGATTTTTCTAGGATATAGAAAGAAGTTCCTCATTATGCATATTTAAAATTAAATTTTATTTTGGATAAATTCTTTAGAATAGTGTGAAGTACTTAAATTCCAGATGTAAAAAAAAGATATGAAATAAATTCATTACTAATTAGAGTATTTTTTAAAATGTGTGGGCCAGATGTGGTGGCTCAAGCCTGTAATCCCAGCACTTTGGGAGGCCGAGGCTAGAGGATTGCATGAGCTCAGGGGTTCGAGACCAACCTGGGCAACTTGGTGAGACCTCGTCTCTACAATAAATAAAAAAATAAACTGGGTGTGGTAGCACATGCCTGTAGTTCCAGCTACTTGGAAGGCTGAGGTGGAAGGATCGTCTGAACCTAACAGGTGAAGGCTGCAGTGGCCATGAGCGTGCCACTACACTCCAGCCTGGGCGACAGAGTGAGACTCCGACTCAAAAAAAAGAATTGAAAGTAAGTTTTAAAATCCTGTGTTCTTTTTTTTTTTTGAGTTGGAGTCTCAGTCTGTCACCCAGGCTGGAGGGCAGTGTTCTTAAGATTAATTAGGAGTCATGAAATTGTAAACATACTACGGATTTTAAGTTAATATGTTGTTTCTGTACTAAACATTATATACATTTAGTATAGAAAAAGAGTAAAAGTGGCATCTTTTGTTGATGGTGAACCTTAAAATAAATTTTCATCCTCGTTTCATTCAGTAATCAAGTGTAAGAAGGTGAACCCAAAAGCAAAAAACTTTTGAAATCTTTTTCTTTTTGATTCAGAGTTTCACTGTTGCCAAGGCTGGAATGCAGTGGCACACTCACGGCCATCACAGCCTCGACTTGCTGGACTCAGGCAATCCTTCTGCCTTAGCCGTCCAAGTAGCTGAACTACAGGCACAAGCCACCACGCCCAGCTAATGTTTTGATTTATTGTAAGGACGAGATCTTGTCAAGTTGCCCAGACTGGTCTCGAACCCTGGGCTCAGGCAGTCCTCTCACCTCATCCTCCCAAAGTGTTGGGACTATAGGTGTGCCCATGCTACTCTTGAAATCTTGAATGAGATTTTCTTTCTTTTTTTTTTCTTTTGTGTTGGAGTCCCACTCCGTTGCCCAGACTGAAGTGCAGTGGCATGCTCCCAGCCAGCACAGCCTCAACCTGCTGGGCTCCAGCGATTCTTCCACCTCAGCCTTTCAAGTAGCTGGAACTATAGGCATGTGCTACCATGCCCGGCTAATTTTTGATTTATTGTAGAAACGAGGTCTCACCAAGTTGCCCAGCCTGGTCTCAAACCCACAGGCTCAGGCATGCACTTGCCTCGGCCTCCCAAAGTGCTGGGATTACAGGCTGAGCCACCAAGCCCGGCCGAGATTTTATTTCTTAAGATTAATATGTTGTGTCAGGTAAAAATATGAAATCTTACAAAAACATAAAAATATAACTTGTCTTTTAGGGGTTTAGGTTTAAAAAAATTCAGATGGCAGGATTTACAGTACTGCATATACTTGAGGAATTTAAGTAGAATGCCCGTTTCCGGGCAGTGCTTATGAAAGTTGAAGTGCCACTGGATGGTTTTCCAAATCATTAAGGTCCAGATGACTCTGAATATGGACTATTACAAGATTAAGAGACTCAAGTAATAGCGAAGATCTGGATGTACTTTGAGAAGTGTAATGTGCAAAATCAGTAGGTGGATATAAATATAAAGTAGAAGTCTGTTTTGGTGTAACAACTTGGATGAAGCTGGAGATCATCAACCTAAGTAAACTGACTCAGAAACAAAAAACCAAACACAGCATGTTCTCTTTCATATGTGGGAGCTAAATGGTCACAACCATGGAAGTAATAGACACTGGGAACACCAATAAGGGGGCAGGGAAGAGGGAGATTAGGGTTTAGAAACGACCCACAGGGCACAGTGTTCACTGTTTGGGAAATGGTCCACTTGATACCCAATCCCCATCACTACACAATATGTCCATGTGATGAATACACGTGTACCCCCGAATATAATAAAATAAATTAAAATTTAAAAAGTCTGTTTTGGAAAGTAGGTAGTAACCATTGAAGTAAACTAGGTGAAAAACAAATTGAAGAAGGCATCAGAATATTCTTGTGAGGCGAATATTCTTGTGAGGCCGTTAGGCTTCTGGAATTTTCATGGAAAGGAAAATTAGATGCCTAGAGCCTTCACCATCCTGGTGAACGGTATGATATTTTAATCTGTTAACTTAAACCTGTAGTGTTATGGTTAGTTCAAATTAGAGTTTATGGCCTAAATGGCTTTTAACGACTGTAAATTTTCTGTTTATATGTGTAGAATGCATGTGTCCTAGGGAAATAGTATCTTAGAGTTCATCTTCTTATGAATAGATTTATAACTTTGAACCTAACTTGCATGGAGTTGCAAACATAAAATAGGTTGTCTACTTTTCTCTAATAACATTTCTAGAAAGTCAACAAGCCATTGTACTGTTATTGAAAGTGGTACTGTTTGATTAAAAACACTGAAGTTAAAATTTCTACTTGTTTTAAATTTTCTTAAAACTGGCTGGTTTTAAGTCCTGGAAAAAAGCACAGAGTATTTTTACTATAGCAGATAATTAAGCTTATGAAAGAGGGGGTTTAAAATTTTTTCAGGTAATACTTTAAAATAGGCTTTTTTCTTGCTGACATAACTAACATTTATTTTCTGTTTATTTTTAAGACGAGCAAAAATCAGATTAAAGTAGATCTTGTAGATGAGAATTTTACAGAATTAAGAGGAGAAATAGCAGGACCTCCAGACACACCATATGAAGGCAAGTACTTTTTTCTGTATCAAAATATTGTGCTTATTAGAACTTGTCTGAAACATTAAATCAGAATACTTCTAAACATTTATAAACTATATGGAAGGCAATCTCATTTGGCTTAGGATATATAGCAGTATTTTAAATAACGAACTTAGATAATACAGACTGATTTTTCTTACTGAATTTTAGCTAATTTTTTTCTTTCCCCAAAATAGAGTTAGCAGAATCAAGTTACAGGTTATATAGGTTAGAATTTAACAGAATAAAGCATCTGGCATGTTAAGCCTCTGACTTATGGACTTTAGTCTCTCTGTTACCCTTCATATGGTATGTGTGACCTTACTTTAAGTATCTCACTGGTAAAATGTTGTTTCTGTTTTTATTTATTTATTTATTTTTAGGAACTGTTTCTGTTTTTAAAGTTTCTCTTCCCTGTTTGTCATTTAGCATTTCATTCACTCAAATGTCTTCATATAGGCAGTAGTCCAGATACTTATTTTTTTATTTAGGAAGCTTGTAGTGATCATTTCAAGACATACAGAAAGGAAAGGAGGCAGCTTTGCTGAATTTTGTGTTCATAAATTAAGTCTGTAGGTACTTTAGACCATGGAATTTGGTAGTAAGATACAGGAAGAAGCTTTATAGCATTTTAATTTCTCTTTACGTGAGTCTTCATGAATGACTATTATTGTAAATTTGGGTCGTGCAGCATAATCAAGATTCTTGCATATAATAGGCATTCAATATGCAATATTTGTTTAATAGAAAACATATAACAGAATATACAATAACTTATACGAGCTTTATAGGTATTTTCTCATTTAACCTTTGCAACAAATCTTATGAGGTAAGTATATAGTGATCATGTTTTATAGACAGAGAAAGAAGCTCAGAGAAGTTAAGTAATTTGTCTGAGGTCAGACATCTAAGTGGCATAGCTGGGATTTCAGTCCTCTGGCTTCAAAGCCTGTGCCTTTAATCACTTTATGTAAATCACAATTGATTAGATATTAGAAGTGGTGATTATGTCTACTTTGAGTGCTTCTATAACTCTGAATTAAGTTACCAATGTATTTTTAAAAAATCTAATATTTTTGAATACTTTCTTTTTTCATCCTAATTTTAAGGATGCCAGAATATCTGTAGCATATTATACCTTTTTTTTTTTTTTTTTTTTTTGAGTCAGAGTCTCACTCTGTTGCCCAGGTTGGAGTGCAGTAGCACGGTCACGGCCACTGCAGCCTTGACCTGCTGGGCTCAGGTGATCCTTCTGCTTCAGCCTTCCAAGTAACTGGAACCATAGGCATGTGCTACTGTGCCCGGCTGATTGATTGATTGATTGATTGATTGTGGAGATGAGATCTTGCCATGTTGCTCAGGCTGGTCTCAAGCACCTGAGCTCTGTTGATTCTTTCGCCTTGGCCTCCCAAAGTGTTGAGATTACAGGCGTGAGCCGCCATGCCTGACTACTACCAATTCTTAAGTATTAAAATTTTATTTATTTTATAGTTTATATGAACCATTTCTGCATGTCAGTTAATTTTTTATATTTTATATTAAGTACCTCCTATATGCCAGGTCCAGTGTGGATGCTTTCATGGATGCTATTTATTTTATTTTGAGTTGGAGTCTCACTTTGTCGCCCAGGCTGGAGTGCAGTAGCAGCTCATGGCCACTGCAGCCTCAACCTGCTGGGCTCAGGTGATGCTTCCACCTCAGCCTTCCAAGCAGCTGGAACTACAGGCGCGTGCCACCATGCCTGGCTAATTTTTTGATTTATTGTAGAGACGAGGTCTTGCCAAGTTGCCTATGTTGGTTTGGAACCCCTGGACTCAGGTAATCCTCTTGCCTCTGTCTCCCAAAGTGTTGGGATTATAGGCGTGAGCCACTGTGCCCAGTACATATTAGCATCTTCTTGAAGACAGACTTTTAAAATTTATTCTTGAACTACTTTTTTTAGGTTTTTTTTTGGAATCAGAGTCTTATGCTGTCGCCCAGGCTAGAGTGCAGTAGCATGCTCACGGCCACAGTAGCCTTGACTTGCTGGGTTTAGGTGATCCTTCCACTTCAGCCTTCCAAGTAGCTGGAACCACAGGCATATACCATCACACCCGGCTAATTTTTAAAAAAATTTATCTTGGAGACAAGGTCTTGCCATGTTGCCTGGGCTGGTCTTGAACCCCTGAGCTCAGGCAGTTCTCTCACCTCTGCCTCCCAAAGTGCTGGGATTACAGGCATGAGCTACCATACCTGGCTGTTTTGATGTATTTTTGAAAGACAGTAGGGCAATAGCATTATTTTAGAGTACTTCCAGCAAATTTGATTTTTATAAATAAGGCACTCTCTGAGGTAAATTAGACAGGTAGACTGTTCATTGTCTTCTTAGCAGCTCTTAATAAGGAGATGAATTTTTAAGAATTGGGTATGTATACTTTCTTTTAGAATAAGTAGATATAAATAATGCCATATTTATATGCCCCTTCTCCCCCCAATTACAAGAATCAGTCTGAGTTTGGTCTTTGTGACCAAATGAGACAATATTATTTATTTATTTTTAAAATTGTGTAATCTTTTTTATTAATAGAGATAGGGTTTTGCTATCTTGGTCAGGCTGGTCTTGAACTCCTGGCCTCAAGTGATCTTCCTATCTCTCTCTCCCAAAGTACTTGGATTATAGGCATGAGCTACCTTGCCTGGCCAAGACAGTATTTTGATAAGATTAGCTTTCATATTCTTTTTGATATATATGTGAGGTAGACTAACTTAAATTTTGTTTTTTTATCTTTTTGCATCGGAGTCTTATTTATTTTTGTGTGTGTGTAGAGATGATGTCTTTTTTTGTTGCCCAGGCTGGTCTCCAACTTCTTTGCTCAAGCAGTCCTCCCACCCTGGCCTCTCAAAGTGCTGGGATTATAGGCATGAACTACCATGCCTGGCCTATATTCTGTTATTTTATTTTATTTTATTTTTTTGAGTTGGAGTCTCACTCTGTTGCCCAGACTGGAATGCAGTGGCCGCTCCCGGCCACCGCAGCCTCAATCTGCTGGGCTCAGGTGATCCTTCCCCCTCAGCCTTCCAAGTAGCTGGAATTACAGGCATGCACTACCACGCCCGGCTGATTTTTTGATTTATTGTAGAGATGAGGTCTTGCTGCCCAGGCGGGTCTCGAACCCGCGGGCTCAGGCAGTCCACCCACCTCAGCCTCCCAAAGGCGCGGGATTACAGACTGAGCCACCGAGCCCGGCTATTCTGTTATTTTTATCATAAAACTATTGAAGAGAAGTTGTTCATTTTGTTTAGGAAAAGCACCTTTCAAGGGCATAAACTTTGATGCTTTTTCACTGAAATATGAACAAAGGTAAAATATTTGATTATTTATAGCAGGGATCTTGCTATTTTTTGAGTTAAGAAAAAACCCAAAATTAACCACAAAGACAAAAGCTTATGTGTAGAATACTGTTAAACTGTTTATAATTTATAGTTTAACATCATTATGTAATGGGACAGCCATTTTATGTAGTGTCAAAAGTAATCAGATTGAGAAATAGAATACCCATAGGAAATTGCCATATTGCATGTTACTTAACTCAGTTTTCTTACTTGATTTTGCCTTAACCTTTCAATTGCAAAGGAACAATCTAGTTCTTGAAGCATTCTTCCTTAAAGTTTTTTTTTTTTACATTTATGGAATCATTGTTAAAAGTTTAAACATTCTCATCCCTTCCCATTCTCCTCTGGATTAAGTTAAACGTAAATATTATAAACTTTTACTATTAAAAGCTATTCTTCAAGAAATAAATGTTTTAGCTGGGTTCGGTGGGTCAGCCTGTAATCCCGCGCTTTGGGAGGCTGAGGTGAGTGGATTGCCTGAGCCCGTGGGTTCGAGACCCGCCTGGGCAACTTGGCGAGACCTCGTCTCTACAATAAATAAAAAAATCAGCCGGGCGTGGTAGCACGTGCCTGTAATTCCAGCTACTCAGAAAGTTGGGATGGAAGGATCGCCGGAGCCCAGCAGGTCGAGGCTGCAGTGGCTGGGAGCAGCCACTGCACTCCAGTCTGGGCGACAGAGTGAGACTCCAACTCCAAAAAAAAAAAGAAAAAGAAACAAATGTTTTATAGTGGAAGCTATTAGAATATGAATGATATAGTTACCATAAAGATCCTTGCATTGTTTTACCCTGATCAGTAATGCTATGTATGGTTAATGCCATAGTGGTTATATATTGAAAGTTGTCAGATAGTATGCAAGATAGAGCATATAGCATATGGAGTAAAAATAAGCTTTTGAGAACTCCAGAGGTCAACATTATTTATATGGTTAATATCTCCAGACTCTCACACTGCTAAGAGATTGTTTTGGACATTTAGAAAAGGAAAAATTTTGTGTGACAGGATATATAAAGATGGTACTCTGGAATTTAACCAGTAAAATAATTAGATTCTTAGAAAGAAAAAGAAGAGTATGTATTACTCAAACTAAGTTTCTTACATAAACAGTTATATTCACAAAATTTCTTCAGGTACCCTTACCTTTTTTTTTTCCCTTTCTACCACCTTTTTTTGGGGGTGAGGTCAGAGTCTCACTCTATCGCCCAGGCTGGAGTGCAGTGACAACACTCACAGCCAATGCAGCCTCCGCCTGCTGGGCTCAGGCGATCCTTCTGCCTCAGCCTTCCAAGTAGCTGGAACTACAGGCATGTGCCACCACACCCAGCTAATTTTTTTGATTTATTGTAGAGATGAGGTCATGCCAAGTTGCCCAGGCTGGTTTCGAACCCATGGGCTCCCACAGTGCGGGGATTATAGGCGTGAGCCACTGTTACAGGCCTTTTTTTAAAAAATATTTCACTACTATTATATATTCTGCGACTCAGCCACCTAGCTCAACTCATGAGTTAGTTGCTGTGAATTAGCAGAAACATTAGCAAGAAGAGAAGGTCTGGAAGAAAATGGTACCGAGTGTAATGCTTACATCCCCCCATCCCTGCCCTGGATCCACAGTCATCCCTTTAGAACAGTGGATGAGGTGGACTTAAGAGAGTCTAGAGTATACCAAGGAAAGTCCCCTGATTTTTGAAGTTAATAATGTTCCTCGCACACGATTTTTATTTTGCTTTACTTTTTATTATGGAACATTTCAGATGTATACCAAAGAAGAGCTGTATAATAAAGCTTCTGTGTTCTTATCATCCAGCTTTAATGACTGTCAGTTAATGGTCAGTCTTTGATGTCATCCATCCCTTGATTATTTTTGAAGCAAAATCCCAGGCATAGTTTTATTTGTAAATATTTTAGTAGCACAATTTTATTTGCTGTATTTTGTAATAGTGAGTACTCTGTGTTAATGGATCATAAAACCTTAGAATTGGAAGGTTTGTTAAAGTTACGAATTGAATCCAGACTCCTATCTAGCGCAAGACTTCCCTTTTTGGGGTCTCCTAAGAGGCAGCTATCTGAATACCCCAGTCGTGGAAAGCTCAATATGCTTTTTTAAAATTCCTGGTTAGCTGCTACTTGCTCAAGATAGAAGTAGAATTTTCAGTTTCTTTTGTATCGTTTATGCCTTATACCTCCCTGCCTTCTTTTTTCTTTTTTTTTCTGGCCATTTTCTCCTGTTATTTAGCAATTTATTTAGCAAATCTTAGCAGAGTAAATAAGGGGAAACAAAAAAGATGGAAACTATCCTACTGAATTGTCCCAGGGAATTTTTTGGCATTTGATTGTTTTAATGTATTCATTTATCTCTAGCTTTTTGTATGAAATGGATATTCTGCATGCTTTAAACAACCTTTAAATAAAAAAAAACTAGTGCTTTTGATTATTTTCTTTTTGGGTTTCAATTTTAAAATAAATTTGCTGTAAGTGAATATAAAGTAATTAGATGTTTTGAAACGTTCTATCAATATATTTGGCTTTATATATTTGCAGTGAGCAGCATTCTTAACTTTCTCTTTTCACTGTTTTTTTAGGAGGAAGATATCAGCTAGAGATAAAAATACCAGAAACATATCCATTTAATCCCCCTAAGGTATTGTAACCTATTTTTGTGCATGAACTTTAAAATATTTTGTAAGGGTGGGTGTGGTGGCTCACATCTGTAATTTCAGCACTTTGGGAGGCCAAGATGGGAGGATTGCCTGGGTCCAGGGGTTCAAGACCAGCCCGAGCAACTTCCCAAGACCTTGTCTCTGTAATAAATCAAAAAATTAGCTGAGCATGGTGGCGCACGTCTGTAGTCCCAGCTACTTAGAAGCCTGATGCAGAAGGATCACCTGAGCCTAGCAGGTTGAGACTGTGGTGGCTGTGAGCTTGCCCACTGCACTCCAACCTGGGTGACAGAATGAGACTTCAGCTAAAAAATATACATATCATATATATATTTCATTTTCTATTTGGTGGTTCATTTAATTAACATTTTAGGGCTTATTAAAGTTACAGCTTATGAGTTGTGTACTGTGTGTAAATTTGATGTGGACAAGATTTTAGAAATTAGCAGATGACTTGCTTCCGAAATTAGAGTGGAAAGCAAGCTTCCTCAAAGGCAGCCTGCAACAGCTCTAAACTGGAATAGGATGAGCAGCTGACAGTGTACTTGGTCTGGAAAATCTTGCAGTGTTCCCAGATTTAGAGAATCCTTTACGCAGAGAGAGGTTCTTACTTGACTCAAAGAAGTGTATGTTTAGGCAAGAATGTTCTGCATCCATTCAACAATTATTTGAGTACTGTGTGCCAAGGAACATAGCAGTAACTAAGACTTACACTTGGTTGCTTTCATAGATCTCACATGATAGCGGGGAAAAAAACGAACAAGGTATTGAATGTGATAAATGTGTGAAGAGGGACTGGAGTACCCTAAGATCATGTGTAACGGGGACCCAGTCTGAACTGCATTTTGACTGAACTACTTCCTTTATGTCTTTACTTTTGCTACCGTCAGCACTTTAGTTAGGCATTCAATTGTATTATTGCCCTATTTTGTCTATTATTTAATCACTCTTCCATCTTTGCCATTTCTCCTCATTCTTTGCATTGCTGCTGTTCTATAAATCTTCCTAAAGTGCAGTTTTGATCACGCTGCTTTTCTTTCTCTGTTAATGAACTCCTTATCTAGGCATTTAAAACCTCCTACAGCCTGACCCCAACCTTCTTTTCCACTCTCATCATCTCCCACCTCCACCCACAATGTGGTTCTCATTTTCCAGCCTGGATTATTTGCTATTTATAGATGCTGCCCATTCTTCCACACCTTTGTGTCATCTCCTCTTGAATTTTTGTCTCTATTGTTTAAAATTACAGTTTTCTTTTGAGGTTTGGGTTTAATAGTTTTCTTTGTTAAGCTGTGCCTCTACTCCCCTAATGGCATTTTATGCAATTTATACAGCACCAACACAAATTTAGTACCAATTCATATACAATATTATTCTTTCACTAGCTTTTATGCTCCTGAGTCAAGGAGCATGTCTGGTACACTTATGTATTATCTGTATCGCCTAATAACGCAGTGTCCCCTGCACACATGCTAATAATGACTGTAAATGTCTAGAATGCATTCCTTCAACCTTGTTGTTCCTGTGCAAGAACAGACATGATCATGAAAGTTCCAGGTTGAATTTGGGTCACCTAGCCATTTGGGGTGCTGTTCTTCTGTTGCTACAATTTGTAATACGTATTTTCTGGTAAGCCTGTGGGTTTTAAAAAAAAATTGCGGTCAAATCTACATGCATAAAATTTACCATTTGTATATGTACAGTTCAGTGGCATTAAGTATATGTTGTTCAGCCCTCACCACCATCTATCTAGAACTTTTGCATATTCCCAGACTGAAACTTTGTACCCATTAATCAATAGCTCCTGGTTATTCCTTACTCCTAGCTTCTAGTAACTACTGTTCTGTTTTGTTTCTATGAATTTACTTCTTCAGGTATTTCATAGAAGTACTTCGTACAGGTACCTCATACGGTATATTGTCACTTTGTGACAATTTCACTTAACATGATGTCATCAAGGATTATCTATATTGTAGCATGTGTCAGAATTTCTTCATTTTTAAGGCTGAAAAGTATTCCATTTTTTATATACCACATTTCGTTTATTCAGTTCTTATCTTTGGTTGGGTTTTTGGTTGTTTGTTTTTTTAATGAAAACATGGAAGAAAGAAAAGAGCTCTTGGAGGGTCTGCTTTCAGCCACTATATTTTTACTATTAAATAATGATAGTAGCAGCTGTCACTTTTTTGTAGTCAGAATGTTATGTGTCTTTCTCAAAATAGTCTTTATATAACAGCCTGAATAAATGGGGGTACTGAGGTTAAGTAGAATCCAGATTTCATATGGCTCTGATATGTTAAAACACCTGATTCTGGTAAGGAAGAAGTGAGGACAAAATCTCTGAAACCTTGAGTATCTAAAAACAATCAACCAGAATTCAAATTTTACTTCTTCCATTTAACAGGCTTTGTTATTTTAAGCAAGTTGTCTGCTCTTTGTGCCTCAGATCACTCATCTAATATCCTTTCATGAGTTATGAAGGCTAAGGGAGTTAAGTTAATCTGTGTGAAGAACTATACTTTGGTAATTCTGTGAAACAATTTTTTCACTTTTTTTTTTTTTGAAAACAGGGCTTATTGAGAGGACAGAAAAGCTCCCATAGCCCTTTTTTTACATTTTAAACAACTTTGAAATCAATATACATTTGTCAGTGGATGGCATGTCATAATTTAATTGGCAGAGAGTTTTCTTCCTCAAGGGTACATAAAATGACATCTTGAATAATTGATAGTGTCTGAGATTTAATGAAATATAATACTTAGAAGTGCCTGGCACAGAGCAGGCACTCAGTAAATGCTAGCTATTGTTTTTTTTTGAGTTGGAGTCTCACTCTGTCGCCTAGGCTGGAGTGCAGTGGCCGCTCCCGACCACCGCAGCCTCGACTTGCTGAGCTCTGGCGATCCTTCCGCCTCAGCCTTCCGAGTAGCTGGAACTACAGGCGCGCGCTACCATACCCGGCTACTTTTTTGATTTATTGTAGAGATGAGGTCTCACCAAGTTGCCCAGGCGGGTCTCGAACCCGCGGGCTCAGACAATTCACTCAGCTCAGCCTCCCAAGGCGCGGGATTTACAGGCTGAGCCACTGAGCCCGGCTAATGCTAGCTATTGTTAACCAGTAACTGCCACCCCAAGAGAAGCCCTTTCCAAAGTATTTTGTTAGTGTCCTTCTGTGACAGCATTTTAAATATAATAGCCTTACACTTAAATTTTCTCTATAAAATTCTCATACATTGCTGGTGGCAATGTAAAATGTCACAACCTTTTTGGAAAACAGTTTGGTCAAAATTGTAAACATAGAGTTCCCTTATGACCCAGTAATTCCACTTTTACTATCTACCCAGTAGAAATGAAAACATTTGTCCATACAATAACTTGTACACAGAGGCTCATGCCACCACTATTTATAATAGCGCAAAAGTAGAAACAACCAAAAATGTCCATCAACTGGTGAATGCATAAATAAACTGTGGAATATCATACAGTGGAATATTATTTGGTTATAAAAAAAATAAAATGCTGATAAATGCTGCAATATACATGAACCTTGAAACATTATGCTAATAAAAGAAACCAGACACCAAAAAGCCACACATTGTATGATTTTATTTATGTGAAACACCGGAAAAGTCAAATCTATGTAGACAAAGCAAATTGTAGTTGTTTAGGAATAGAGGAATGGGGAAGATGATAACTTTATTTTTGAGGTGATAAAATAGTCAAAAATTGTGTGTTGAAACAAGCCTCTGAATATATGACAAGTTATAAAGTTGTACACTTTATTTTAAGTGGGTACATTAGGCCTCAATAAAGGCGTTGTCTCTAGTCTATAATAGCTCCAACTTAATTGCAGAGTCATAGTTCTGTTTTAAGCACTTTGACCTATTATTTCATTTAATCCTTGAAATATCCTTGATTCATTACCCTGCTTAAAAAATTTTTTTTTTTTAAAACAAAGTTTCTTAGCAAGAAAAAGAGAAGAAGAAAAATAGAAGATTCATGGTATAAAAACCTGCCATGGGCAAGTTTTTCAAAGAGGAAAACTGCCTAAAATTTTATTTCATTTTATTTTATTGAGTCAGAGTCTTACTCTGTTGCCCAGGCTGGAGTGCAGTGCCATGTCCATGGCCACCGCAGCCTCAACCTGCTGGGCTCAGGTGATCCTTCCATTTCAGTCTTTCAAGTTGCTGGAACCACAGGCATGCGCCACCACACCCAGCTAAATTTTAAAAATTTATTGTAGAGATGAGGTTTTGCCATGTGCTCAGGCTAGTCTTGAACTCCTGAGCTCAGGCAATCCTTTTGTCTCTGCCTCCCAAAGTTCTAGGATTACAGGTGTGAGCCACCGCGTCTGACATTTTTTTTTATTAAAATGAGAGAAATAGCCTCAAAACACAAGAACTGACGTATGTCTGATGTTTTTGCTACTATTTCATTTTGTCATTTAAGCCACTACTCTCCTAATTCTGACCGTTCCATTTGGAGGTAGCTTTGAGGTTGAGAAAGGTCTTCCTTCAGTCAACCCCAGTTTGTTTTACTGTGACTTCAGCCAGTTGGTCTTAGTTGCAATTTGGTATTCTTTAAATATGGCACATAAAAAAATTAAAAATAAATAAAAAAAGAAACAAAAATAAATATGGCACATATCCAATTTATGATGTTAAGCTCTTGTAGGAATTGTTAATGAACATATAAGAAATATGTTCTAGATATGTACTGATTTGAATTTTTGCTGATTGGTAGATAAAGTGAGAATGTTTCATGAATTTCTTGTGAATTGTGTGTTCACATAGGATTGGACTCAGGTTTACTTTTAAGCTTTATTGTGAGGTAAAAGTATCAAGGAGCTAGTTGTATTCTCATTTCATTACCGTGAAACTAGAACTTGAGAAAACTGCAAACTTGCATTCATTTATCTTAACAGGGCCACAGAATATTTTCTGTTTGTTAATGTGCAATAAATTATTGACTGGAAGAGCAGAGGGTTTAATTCTAAACAGAAAAGTACTACTATCTTTGAATTAGCGGAAAATAGCGTAGAAGGAATTTAATTAAATTCATACAACCAATATTATTTCTAGAGTTAAATTGTAATGTATAGAGTATTAATTAAAAAACCACTAAATGCAGGGCTCGGTGGCTCAGCCTGTAATCCCGCGCCTTTGGGAGGCTGAGGTGAGTGGATTGCCTGAGCCCGCGGGTTCGAGACCCGCCTGGGCAGCAAGACCTCATCTCTACAATAAACCAAAAAATCAGCAGGGCGTGGTTGCGCATGCCTGTAATTCCAGCTACTTGGAAGGCTGAGGCGGAAGGATCGCTGGAGCCCAGCAGGTCGAGGCTGCGGTGGCTGGGAGCGGCCACTGCACTCACTCCAGTCTGGGCGACAGAGTGAGAAATCCAACTCAAAAAAACAAAAAACAAAAAAAACAAAAAACCACTAAATTAGTAAAACTCTAGCTCAGTGGTGTGTCCTGTTATATATTAGAGATTATGTTGTGAATTTTCTTCTTTTTCCTTGGTGTTATAAACATACTTTTGTATGTGAAATTGAGTATAAATACCAGTGCTAAAAATATGCAAAGAGCCTGCTCATCTGTGCATGCATATTTAAATTAACATTTTCGTTTCTTCGGTGAATGGGTTAAAACTGGTTTAATCTACTGATATTCTTGAATTTCAGACCTTTTTTTGTTTTGTTTGTTTGTTTTTGTTAAAGAGAGGAAAACTCTGTGACCCAGGCTGGAGTGCAGTGGTGTGATAATAACTCACTGCGGCCTTGACCTCCTGGGCTCAAGTGGCCCTTCTACAGAACTCTGTCTTCCAGCTAGCTAGGACTACAGGTGTGTGCCGCCATTCCTGGCTAATTTTTAAATTTTTTTTTTGGTAGAGACGGGTACTTGCTATGCTGCCTAGGCTGATCTCGAACTCCTGGTTTCTAGCAGTTTTCCTGCATCAGCACCCAAGAGTTAGAATTACAATTGTGAGCCACCACGCCCAGCTGCCAAATTCTTATCTTCAAACTGGAAGTTACTGACAGAAATATGAGCTCTTAGCTACCATGAAGTAGGAGTTGAAGTGCTTGTTAAACTGAAGAGTAAATGAAATGTAGGATGCATTCTATAGGAAGATTAGATATGGATACTGTTGATGCTATGTCATAATTAATCATTGAGATAGTCAGTCACCTTCATTTCTGTTTGGGAACATTTGGTATCCACTGTGTCCAGATTTTTGGTTTTATTCCTTGAGTGCTCCCCAAAGCTAGTAAGTGCTCTGAAGTTCCCAGGTAGTGCTAGTAGTAGTTTTGTATGTGAAAACAAGGAGATATGAGTTGTTTTTATTAAATGTTTTATATGTCATGTCTGCTTTGTAATTAGGGTCAAATATGACTCCTGTAAGTCATTAAAAGTGTCATTGTATTGTTAACATTCTTATACTTCATCTCTTTTGATCCTGCATTTTTGTTTATATAGGACTGGGGTGAATATGAGTTTGAGTATAGGTTAATAGGACAGTATTCTGGAATTTGCGTGGGTACTAACTGGTAACATGAAGTCTTGCCAAAGGCAGAGAAAGAAGTGAAAAACTCCCAAAAGAGGTAGTTGATGATAAAGTATAACAAGGGAGAAAGAATTTAGGGATAAAGCGTCGTAGACCACATAAAAAAATGCTTATAAAACAATCACTTATATCTGTGCTGGTAGATAATGAGATAACTTTGTAGATTAATTTCTCTATTGTATCGTGAAAATTCAAAAGTATTCTTAACTGTAGATTATAGTGCAGTGTAAGAATTAGCATAATACTTCATTGGTCCTGGCATTTATCTGGGTTTGCATATGTATCTAAAAAGAGAATCATACATAGATGAGCCTTCTTTAAAAAGCAAGGCTCATACTTACCTGGCAGGGGAGATGCAGACGCCATAATCACGAAGGTAGTTTTCCTAGGGCGAGGCTTATCCATTGCACTCCAGATTTGCTGACCCCTGCGATTTCCCCAAATGTGGGAAACTCACCTGCATAGTTTGTGGTAGTGGGGGACTGCATTCGTGCTCTCCCCTGTTTAAGAAAAAAAAAATAAGATTCAGTTCACACATCTTCAGATCACTTGAGTAAACCATAATCCTTCTGACATCTTCAGTAGTAGTTTAAAGTGCTATTTCCCAATCTTCTTGAAATATTGAACCACTTTGCTTTAAAGTTACAAAATGCCATGATTTTCTTGAGTTATTGAAATTATAGCACATGGTTATTTTATATCTTTATGCATTGTACTCAATGGTTAGTAAATGCAGATTGACTATTCTTAATCCAAAAGTCCAAAATGTTCCAAGTCCCAGACTTTGAGTACCAACATGGCACTCAGAAGAAATGCTCATTGGAGCATTTTGGGTTTTTGGATAAGGGATACTCACCATGTATTAAGATGTGAATTTTGTGGTTACAACAGTTATAAAGAAATGTTATAATACATAAGCCCTATATCACTGTCTTATTTGACCTGTATGATATTTGAGACTGTTTAGCCCTATTATAATAGCATATTTGCTATAATGTGAAGTGTACATTAATATGGTATGAGTCACTTTTAGATACTGGGGATACTCTAGTAAGTAGGAAGGAGATACAGTGCCTTTTTGGGAAGACCAGAAAAATAAGGCAGAACTTAGAGAAGTGGGACTGGTACTGTGATATAGGAAACTACTGGGTGTGGATCAGATCTGGAAGTGAAGTGGAAGCTGAAACTTGAAGGACGACTAGCACCCAGCCAGGGAAAGGGTGGAGAGTCTGTTCCTGAGAAAACAAATATTTAGCCGGGCTCGGTGGCTCAGCACTTTGGGAGGCTGAGGTGAGTGTATTGCCTGAGCCCGTGGGTTCGAGACCTGCCTGGGCATCTTGGCGAGACCTCATCTCTACAATAAATCAAAAATTAATCGGGTGTGGTAGCACGCACTTGTAGTTCCAGCTACTTGGAAGGCTGAGGCGGAGGGATTGCCGGAGCCCAGCAGGTCGAGGCTGCGGTGGCCGGGAGCGGCCACTGCACTCCAGTCTGGGTGACAGAGTGAGACTCCAACTCAAAAAAAAAAAAAAAAAAAGTATTCATGAAGTCCCAGAGGCAAAGCAATTTTCCTTGAATTTGCCTTTTTGAGCAGAGGAGTGAAAAATGGGATGGAGGTAAGAACTGAGATTTGAGGAGCAGGGTAGGGACAGATTAAGAGTGTGGGCTTACATAAAAGGAATGAGAGGTCATTAAAGGGCCTAAGCAGATTAGTGATGCAGTCAGAACTGTTCTAAAGGGTTCTCTTTAGTTTCACTTGTGGAGAATAAGTTGCAGGAACAGAAGAGAAAGCAGTAATGTCAGGGGACTGTGTAGTCACCTAGGTGAAGAACAACAGTCTCCTTTCATGAGATGGTGGTCCTGTGAATGGAGAGAAGGAGATGTCATTGAAGGCAGAATGGTTATTTCTTTTAAGGAAAAACTAAATGATCAAAAACAGCAAGAATGAAGGAAGAAAAGTGTCCACTAGGTGTTTTGAAGTCATTAGTGACTGAGAGTGCCTTTTCAGATTGAATATTATTTAGTCAGTGAACAGGAGGTGAGGAAGTAAAGACAAGAAGTGTAGACTAATCAAGTCACAAGGAGAAGAGAGAAGCCATTCAGCTTCTTTCCTAAATAGCTTCGATTTGGAGTTGGAGCACATATGACTGAATTTTTGTAAAGCACTTAGAACATTACTTGGCACATAGTAATCTAGTCAGCATAGTAACACTTGACCTACTAAGTGTTAAGCAATTTGGACTGAGGAGGTCACTATCATATGTGTTAGAAATAATAATAAAGGTCCTCCCAAAAATTCATGACTGAGAGAGCTGATGAACTTGACTTTTGCTTCATGGTGTTGTGATAGAGTTGGCGTTTTCACTTATCGATCTATTAGTCTCCCATGCTAAGATAAGTGAGATGGTTAGACTTAGAATCTGGACTAAGTCTCAGCGTTCCCTCAGTGCCTGCCACATAATAACTGGTCATTAAATATTTGCTGAAATGTTTTTTTAAGAAGATTTTGAGAAAAAATTGTACAGACACATTGAGTATTACAGCCACTTAGTATTTGTGTTTCCATGCATTCATTTTTCTTACTTTTTCCTTCAAATGTATTCCATACCCTACCTCATACCAAGAAGGGGTACCACTTACTATCTGTATTTTGACTCTAAGTACTACCTTATTTACCTGGATTTTAGTTATTTCTCATAGCATCTAGCATTATGTTGGTAAATTACAAGCTTCTAGTCACTGTTGGGTTTATTTAAAGGTAGAGTAGTTATTAAAAGGTTTGAAATGGATCTGTGTTAGTGACAGCATTCATCTCTCTGAATGCTTTGTTTCCTACACCCCTCCCTTCTCGTGGGCAAAATGAAATAGGGAACGTAAAAAAATCTCAGCGACTTCATTTTCTTGTAGTTCTACTTAACCTATATATGTTTTATTTCTGTTACTTAAAAACTTAAGTGTGCTTTATATTCTAGGTCCGGTTTATCACTAAAATATGGCATCCTAATATTAGTTCCGTCACAGGGGCTATTTGTTTGGATATCCTGAAAGATCAATGGTAAGAGATTTTGAATTCACCTTCTCTCATCTCTCATATAAATACCAAGACTGTAAGAATGTTAAATGTGTAATTGCCTCAACACATATATTATTCTTTATCTTATTTGGGCAAATAACTTTATAAAGTTACTTATAAAATTGCCTAATTAAAAAATGAGATATAATTGAGGTCACAGTCTATATTTAATTAGAGTCTTGTTAGATAATGTTAGGTGCTAGCTTTACATTTTAAAAAGTCTTGGATTTCATCGTGGTAAATTTAATTGTTTGCTATCGTGGGAAGATATTTGTGCAATAATGAAAAAGGCCAGGAGTGGTGGCTCATGTCTGTAATCCCAACACTTTGGGATGCTTAGGTGGGAGGATCACTTGAGGCCAGGAGTTCAAGACCAGCCTGGACAATATAGCAAGACCCCGTGTGTATCCCAAAAAAACCTACCATAAAAGACTAAAAAAGTAAAAAGTAAGTATTGAAGTAGTCATCTCCCACTTAGATGAAATGTAAGCTACATAATTGTTAGAAGCACAGTAAAGGTTCTTGGATTCCAGCAGTTGGTATCTTCATTTTATATAACACTGTATATATATGTGTGTTTCACATGATTTATCTGACTTGCTTTTAGTGGAATGTTATAGGAATTCCTCCTCTGCAGCCAACAGGTTAAAATCCTTGCCCTGCCATTTACTAAGCTGTGTGGTTAAGAGTGGATTACCTAAAGTCTGTGTGCCTTAGTGTCCTCATCTGTAAAATGGAGTTATTGGCGGGGCACAGTGGCTCACACCTGTGATCCCAACTCTTTGGGAGGCTGAGATGAGAGGATCTCCTGAGCCCAGGAGTTCAGGACCAACCTGTGTGACATAGTGAGACCTCGTCTTTACTAAAAATCAAAATATGCTGGGTGTGGTGGCACACACCTGTAGTCCCAGCTACTTGAGAGACTAGGCTGGAGGATCACCTGAACCCAAGAGATTGAGGCTGTGGTGAAACATGATTGTGCCACTGCATAGAGTAAGCTCCCCCCAAAGGAATTAATACCCACTTCATAAGGCTGAGAGGGTTGAATAAGTTATTTTATGTAATTCTCTTAACACTAAAGGTTGGCTGAATTTAATAATGATAAAGATGATGGTTGCCAGGCAAGGTGGCTCATGCCTGTTATCCCAGCACTGAGGTGAGGTGAGAGGGTTACCTGAGCTGAGAGGTTCGAGACCAGTCTGGGCAACATGGCGAGACCTCGTCTCTACAATAAATCAAGAAAAATTAGCTGGGTGTATAGTTCCAGCTACTTGGAAGGTTTGAGCCCAGCAGGTCAAGGGTCCGGTGACTGTGAGCATGCCACTGCACTCCAGCCTGGGTGACAAGTAGGATTCCGACTTAAAAAGAAAAAAAGAAGGAAAAATATACTTGAAAATATGAAACAGGAATGGCAACATGTCTCAGTAAATTCTGTCCCTCTTGGAATCTAGTTTCTTGATCTGTATTTTATACTGTCAGACATTGAAAAATGTAGAATAGACTTGATTTTATTTTCTCTGTTACTCTTTCGATTTGTGACTTGCCAGTTTACTGAATGTCCAGGCCTCAGTGTTTTTATCTCTAAAATTATTTTCAGAGTTTCCTATAGCTGTAAGATTCAGTACATATTTGCAGTATTGGAGATGTCGGACCCTTTTACTTGGCTTCTGGTTTCCAGGACATCTGTTTTTCTGTTTTCCCCTTCCCGTGCTTCTTCCCAGACTCTTTTGCTAGTTCCTTCCATATCTCCTGCATCTTTGTGCATGAGAATGCCTCAGAGATAAGTCTTGGATCTCTGTTCCTTTTTGTCTACACTCACTTTCTTGATGAGTTCATTTGATTTCATAACGTCATCATTATATGAGGGAAACCCTCTCCACCCTCCAAAAAGAGGAAATTATTTTTTGGAGGGTGGGGCCCTTGTTGTGCAGGCTTCCTCCACTTGGTAAGTCTTCTAGAAACCTATTGACATCGTTATATCAGCTCGTGTTGTTGTGAGAGACTGCATTCAGCTTCAGTGAAATTTTTTTGGAGGTTTTTTCAATGTGTTTGCCCGTTAGAGGATGGGTGACCACGAGTGTACCTGTCCACACCGTGCTGAGTGTTCAGCAGTTTTTGCCGAAAAACACACGACCCCCATGCCCCACCCTTTTTATTCACCCGGTCTCACCCTGAGTGTCTTCTTTTTTTGTTTCCCTGGATGATGAAAAAGTCCTCAAAGGAAAATGTTTTGCCAGTGTGAAAGAGGTGCAACAAAAAACAGCAAAAGCACTAAAAAGTATCAAAATTAATAATTTTAAAAACTGTTTTGAGCAGTGGAAAAAGCATCTCGATAGGTGTATTGCGTCAAACAGAGAGGGCTTTGAAGGTGACTTAAGTTTAAGAATTGTGTAAGTATAAATACACAGTTTTAATAAATTTCAGGATTTTTGGGGCCCCTCCTTGTATACTGCAAATTTATCTTTCTTCAACTTCAGACACCTATCCTGCTGCCTGTCCTGCTCTTCAGTATATAATGAACATTTCAGACACATCAAACATGGGTAGTTGCCTAGCCTAAGATCTGCCTCTTTTTTAGATAGCCTTGGCAACTGCATCCTTGTATTTGCACAAGCCAAAGCCATATTATGGTCCTTTTTCCTCTGATACCCTATACCCCATCTACAAATCTGTTGGTAAATCCTCCAAAATCTTAGCAGCAACTTCATTGTCACCCTGCTCCACACACATTATTTCTTGCCTGGGTGATTGCATTAACCTGCCTCCCTGCTTCTGAGAGTTCCTTACTCAAGTTATTCTTGGTAGCTGGAATGATAGTCTTCAAAGCAAAGCTTGCAGACTTAAACTTCCCACCGATTTCTCTTTTTGCTCAGAGTTAAGTCAACAGTACTACTACTTCTAATTATCTCTATGTAGTTGGCTGAAAGATTATGGTATGAATATAAGGGAGATAGTTCTTGTACTGAAAAACTTTTTCTCAATATGACGAGGAGGAATGCAACTTTTTTTTAATTGACTCTTCCTTTTTCCTAAGGCAGATGAATAGTCTTGTTTTATATCAGTACAACTGAAATACTAAAAGACATCAAAGACACATCAGGTGAAGTAAGCAGGTGAGGCGGATGTTTATGGCTTCATCTCTCCTCCTGTCAGCATTACAGAAACATAATTTATATATATATATATATATATATATATATGGTTTTTTTTTTTTGAGTTGGGAGTCTTACTCTGTCGCCCAAACTGGAGTGCAGCGGCCGCTCCCGGCCACCATAGCCTCGACCTGCTGGACTCCGGTGATCCTTCCGCCTCAGCCTTCCGAGTATCCGGAATTACAGGCGTGCGCTACCACGCCCGGCTGATTTTTTGATTTATTGTAGAGATGAGGTCTCGCCAAGTTGCCCAGGCAGGTCTCGAACCCGTGGGCTCAGGCAGTCCACTCACCTCAGCCTCCCGAAGGTGCAGGATTACAGGCTGAGCCACCGAGCCCGGCTTTTTTTTTATTTTTTTGAGTTGGAGTCTCACTCTGTCACCCAGACTGGAGTGCAGTGGCCGCTTCTGGCCACCGCAGCCTCGATCTGCTGGGCTCTGGCGATCCTTCCGCCTCAGCCTTCCAAGTAGCCGGAATTACAGACATGTGCTACCATGCCTGGCTGATTTTTTGATTTATTGTAGAGATGAGGTCTCGCTGCCCAGGTGGGTCACGAACCCGCAGGCTCAGGCAGTCCACTCACCTCAGCCTCCCAAAGGCGCGGGATTACAGGCTGAGCCACCGAACTGGGCTTTTGTTTTTTTTGAGTTGGAGTCTCACTCTGTCGCCCAGGCTAGAGTGCAGTGGCATGCTCAAGGCCAACCCAACATGCTGGGTTCTGGTGATTGTTCCACCTCAGCCTTCCAAATAGCTGAAACAATAGGTGCATGTTACCACGCCCGGCTAATTTTTGATTTATTGTAGAGATGAGGTCTCACCAAGTTGCCTTGGTGGTTCTTGAGCCCATGGGCTCAGGCAATCCACTTGCTTTCGTCTCCCAGTGTGCTGGGATTACAGGCTGAGCCACTGAGCCCGGCCTTTTTTTTTTTTGTTTTTTGTTTTTTTTTTTTAAAAGTCAGAGCCTCACTCTGTTGCCCAGGCTAGAGTGCAGTGGCATGCTCATGGCCACTGCAACCTCAACCTGCTGCTCAAGCAGTCCTTCCAAATAGCTGGAACTACAGGTGTGCCCACCACACCCAACTAATTTTTCTTGATTTATTGTAGAGATGGGGTCTCACCAACTTACCCAGGCTGGTCTCGAACCCGTGGGCTCAGGCAGTCTTCTCACCTCGGCCTCTCAAAGTGCTGGGATTATAGACATGAGCCATCGCACCCGGCCTACTCATGCTTAAATGTGAATGTTTAGGATCCTGGAATGTAATTTGATTGGAAAAAAGTACAGGATAGTAATCTTAGGAAAAATGGGGTGCTTAAACATTGAATAATTTGGGGCAAGTATGCTAGAAAATAATTTGTTGGTCTCAGTCTTTTATTTATTCTTTTTGGAAACAGGGTCTTGCTGTGTTGCCCTTGCTGGTCTCAAATTCCTGTTCTCAAGTGATCCTCCTGTTTCTGCCTCTCAAAGTGCTGGGGTTACAGGCGTCAGCTACCGTCCCCAGCCTTCGTTTTTTTATTAATGCATGTTAGGGTGGTGATTTACCTTTATTAGTACTTAATAACTTATTGAATATGGTTTATTTCTTAACTCCACAACTTATGTAGAAACTATTTTCTCATGTTTTTTCACTGACACCTATTATGACTAATGGTGTCTATTTACCTGAAGAAGAAAATGACGACTTATAAAAATTTCACTCAGTGATACAGCCCTTTTAAAAGACATGAACAGACGAATATCTAGATTATGCTCAGCATTATTCGTCATCAGGGAAATGCAAATTAAAATTACAATTATATACTGCTACATACTTGTAAACATATATAGCTCATGACCTGCTTTTAAGAATATGGTTCATCTGGGCATGGTGGCTCATGCCTATAATTCCAGCGCTTTGGGAGGTTGAGGCAAAAGGATTGCCTGAGCCCAGGAGTTCAAGACCAGTCTGAGCAACATGGCAAGACCTCGTCTGTACCGTAAATAAAAAAATTAGCCAGGTGTGGTGGCGCACACCTGTAGTTCCAGCTACCTGGAAGGCTGAGGCTAAATGATCGTCAACCCAGCAGGTTGAGGTGGCGGTGGCCACGAGCGTGCCTCTGCAATCCAGCCTGGGTGACAGAGCGAGACTCTGACTCAAAAAATAAATAAAGAATGTGGTTCAACTACTTAAAACCAGTAGTATCTACCAAAGCTAAACGTTCACTTCTAATATGGTTAGCAGCTTCATGCCTTCATTCCAGAGAAATGAGTGCATGTGCCTAACTGTTAAAAGATCTGTATAAGAATATTCATAGCAGGCTGGGTGTGGCAATTCATACTGGTGACCCAGCACTCTGGCACGCCAAGGCAGGAGGATTACTTGAGGCCAAGAATTCAAGACTACAGTGAGCCATGAGTGTCCCACTGCACTCCAGCTGGGCAATAGAAGAAGACCCTGACTCAAAAGAATAAAATATTAATAGCAGATTTATTAATAGCCCAACTGGAAGTAACTCATGCTTTATCAATAAGAATTAATGTACTATGGTATACTCAAATATTGGAACACTACAAAGCAGTAGAAATACCATACCATTTACATAACCAATAAGGATGTGGAGTGGCAGGCATGTTGCATTGCATGACACGAGAGCCAGACACAAAAGAGTACATACTGCATGATTGCATTTTTATGAAATTCAAGATGAATCCAAACTAATTTATGGTGATAGTATCAGGATAGTGATGGGAGTAGGTAGGAGTTGTGGGTTTTAGGGATAAGAACAAGACTTGTTAGTGCTAGATATACTATTTACTTTGATCCAGGTGGTGGTTACATAAGTATATACATATGTAAAAGTTTATCCAGCTGTACAGCATCTTAACTCTACTTATGTAACAGCTGGGTGCAGTAGTGTGCATCTGTAGTCTCAGCTACTCAGGAGGCTGAGGCTTGCTCGAGCAGTTCTGGGCTGTAGTGCACTGTGCCAGTGGGTTGTCTACACTAAGTTCGGCATCAATATTGTGATCTGGGGACCACCAGATTGCTTACAGAAAAGAAAACTGACCACAGTTGCAAACAGCAAATCAAAACCCCTGTGCTGATCAGTAGTGCGAGCATACCTGTAAATAGATACCACACTCCAGACTGAGTAATGTGGCCAGACCTGGTCCCCTCAAAAAATCAAAACTAACAAAAAGCTGCCATTCTCTTTAAGTATCACTTAGTGTTTTGAGTGAACATGGATTAATTATTGACGATGTGTTGGAAGATTTTTTTGAGTCGGAGTCTCACTCTGTCACCCAGGCTGGAGTGCAGTGGCACACTCACAACCACTGCAGCCTCGACCTGCTGGGCACAGGTGATCCTTCTGCCTTAGCTTTCCAAGTAGCTGGAACTGTAGGCATGTGCCACCACACCCAGCTAATTTTTGATTTAGTGTAGCGATGAGGTCTCACCAAGTTGCCACGGCTGGTCTTAAACCTATGGGCTCAGGCAATCCTCTCATCTTGGCCTCCCAAAGTGCTGGGATTATAGGCGTGAGCCACTGTGCCTGGCCTGGAAGATATTTAGTAGAAAAGTCAGTCAATGGTATGAACAATTTATATGATTATTCTCTTTTTTTTTTTTTGAGTTGGAATCTCATTCTTGTCACCTGGGCTAGAGTGCAGTGGCATGCTCACGGCCACCACAGCCTCGACCTACTGGGCTTACATGATCCTTCCGCCTCAGCCTTCCAAGTAGCTGGAACTAGACACACGCCACCAAGCCCGACTTGTTTTTGTGATTTTTTTGTAGAGCTGAGGTCTCACCAAGTTGCCTAGACTGGTCTCGAACCCCCAGGCTCAGGCAATTCTCTCACCTCGGCGTCCCACAGTGCTGGGATTACAGGCTGAGCCACCATGCCTGGCCTATCTGATTATTTTAATAGTAAGGCCATTCTGAGTCCTTGTGAATGAATATCTAAGTAGCTGTGTTAACTATGTTTTATGTGCGACTTGAGGAAATTTAATTTATTGAAGGTAACTTTATGTGGTACTGATTTATTCACATTATCTACTAAATTATAAAGGTTGGCTAACAGATTCTGAGATTTCATATTCCTGCTTTCCCATTAGGATTTGTTTTAATTGATTTAAGCTCGTTTTACACACTAAATCTTAAAAGCCTTAATGCAATATGGATTTACTTAGTACTTTGTGAAAAGAATAAATGGAATAAAAGACTGTGTTTTCAGTTGTATACTTTTTCACAATGCTAAATTTAGATTTTAAAATTAGGCTGGGCATGGTGGGTCACATGTGTAATCCCAGCACTCTGGGAGCCCAGGAGTTTGAGACCAGCTTGGGCAACATGGGAAACCTTGTCTCTATAATTAAAAAAAAAAAAAAAAATTAGCCAGTCATGGCGGTGCGCCTGTAGTCTCAGCTACTTGAAAGGTTAAGACAGAAGGGTCACCTGAGCCTAGCAGGTTGAGGCTATGGTAGCCATGATTGTAACCACTGCACTCCAGCCTGGACAATGGAGTGAGACTCTGACTTAGAAGAAAAAAAATTGTAGCAAAGCTCAAAAATATGCACATTTCTGTATACCATCAAAGGTGTGGGTTTTATCTGGGTACGGTGGCTTGCGCCTTATAATCCCAGCACTTTGAGAGGCAGAGGCGAGAGGATTGCCTAAGCCCAGGAGTTCAAGACCGGTCTGAGCAACTTGCTGAGACCTCATCTCTACAGTAAATTTTAAAAATTAGCTAGGTGTAGTGGCATGTGCCTGTGGTTCCAGCTACTTGAAAGGCTGAGGCGGAAGGATAGCTTGAGCCCAGCGGGCTGAGGCAGCAGTAGCCATGAGCATGCCACTGCACTCCAGTCTGGGCAACAAAGTGCAACTCCCACTTAAAAAAAAAAAAATTTTTTTTTTAAAAAAAAGCACCTTGGGTTTTAGCAACAAGAGTGAGGCTTTTAAGATCATTGCCACATAAATCTACCTTCAGTAAATTAATTTTTCTCAAACTTCACATAAAGCATAGTTAACACAGCTACTTAGATATTCATTCACAAGCACTCAGAATGACTTTACTGTTTCTATAGTATTTTTAAAACTTTGCACTTAAATTTCTTTTCAGCTGACTGATACATGATGGTTTATAAACACTTCAAAACATTCTATGAAAATTTCAGCCATGCAGAAAACTGATAACTTTTTCTCTTGCACAGTGTTATGAGTTGAATATGAGGTTATAGCTTGTGAGTTTGTTTGTTTAATTTTGAGGGAAAACTGTCCTTTTTAAATATGTTCTACTTTAGGTTCTTAGTTTTTGCTTCATGAAATGGTAACCCCAAAAGTCTGTAACAGTTTGTGATTATCTTCATAATAGGAAGGGACTGCAAATGGAGGTTGTAGAAAATATTCATAATAAGATTTTATGAATTTCTCAGGGAAGAGGTTATCACTTACAATTTTAAAAAATTAACTGTAAAATACATAAACCCCAACATTTATCTTTTTTTTATTTTTTGAGTTGGAGTTTCACTCCTTCACCCAGGCTGGAGTGCAGTGACATACAAGGCCATTGCAGCCTTGACCTGCTGGACTGAAGCCATCTTCCTGCCTCAGCCTTCCAAGTAGCTGGAACTACTGGCACGCACGACCATGCCCGGCTAATTTTCTGATTCATTATAGAAATGATGGCTCACCAGGTTACTTAGGCAGTCCTTTCACCTTGGCCTCCCAAAATATGGAATTACAGGCATGAGCTACCGCATTTGGCCCATTTTAACTATTTTTAAGTGTGCAATTGCATAGTGTTAAGTACATTCACGTTGTTTGCATCTCATCTTCAGAATTGTTTTTATCTTGCCAAACTGAAACTCTGTACTGATTAAACTACAACTTCCTGTCTCCATATACCACAGCCATTGACAGCCATTATTTTGTTTTCTTTCACTCTTGCCTAGTAGTGACATCATACAGTATTTGTCCTTTTCTGTCTGACTTTTGTGCCTGGTATATTTCGCTTCGCATAGTGTCTTCAGGGTTCATCCATGTTGTAGGATGAATGTACCAGAATTTTCTTCCTTTTTAAGGCTAATAATAATCTGTTATGTGTATATACAAAAGCTAAACCTTTTCGTTTTACGTATCCATCCATTGATGGGAAGGTGGTTGCTTCCACCTTTGGCTATTATGAATGATGTTGCTGCGAACATGGGTGTACAAATAACTTTGAGTTTCTGCTTTCAGTTCTATCAGGTACGTACCAGAAGTGGAATGGCTGGGTTGTATAGCAACTCCGTGTTTAATTTTTTTGAGAAGCTGCCATGTTGTTTTCCATAGTGTTTCCACCATTTTCCATTCCTACAAGCATTGCACAAGGGTTCCATTTTCTCCATAACCTGGTTATCAGCTATTACTTTTTGATAATAGCCATCATAGTGGGCAGTGTCTCACTGTAGTTTTGATTTGCATGAGTGATATTAGACATCTTTGTGCTCCTTGGTTCTTTGTGTATCTTTTTTGAAGGAATGTCTGTTCAAGTCCCTTGTTCATTTTTAAATCAAGTTTGTTTTTTGTTGTTACTGAGTTGTAGGAATTTTTTTTTTCCTTGAGTTGGAGTCTCACTCTGTCGCCCAGGCTGGAGTGCAGTGGCACACGGCCACCCCAGCGTCAACCTGCTGGACTCAGGTGATCCATCCTCCTCAGCCTTCCAAGTAGCTGGAACTATAGGTGCGCACTACTACACCCAGTTAATTTTCTTTTTTTATTGTAGAGATGAGGTCTCTCCATGTTGCCCAGGTGGATCTCAAACCCATGGTCTCAGGCAATCCATTCACCTCAGCCTGTCAAAGCATGGGATTACAGGCTGAGCGACCGAGCCCAGTGGGAATTCCTTATCCATTCTGGTTATTAGTTTCCTTATCAGATACATGATTTGCAAATATTTTCTCCCATTCTATGAGTTGCACTTTCACCCTATTGTGTTCTTTGCAGCATAGAAGTTTTTGTTTTGTTTTGAGAAATGAGATCTTGCTGTGTTGTCCTGGGTGCCCTTGAACTCCTAGGCTCAAGTGATCCTCCCACTTCAGCCTTCTAAGTAGCTGAAACTATAGGTGTATTCCTGCACACTGGCTTGCACAGGAGTTTTGAACTTTGATGTAGTTGTAGTGCAGTTTCCTATATTTTTTCTTTTGTATCTTGTATTTTTGATGTTATAGTCAAGAAATCATTGCTGACTCCAATGTTATGAAGCTTCCCCTGTGCTTTAGTTTTATAACTCTTACAATTAGGTCTTTGATACATTTTGAGTTAATGTTTATGCATGGTGTAAGGTAAGGGTCAAACTTCATTCTTTGAGATATAAGTTTTTAAGAAAAGTGTTCATTGAAATATATGTGATGATGTGAAGGACTTACCAAGATTTATAAGATTTAGATGCTTTCATTTTACAATTCCTTCATGTTTTTGTTGTAAATTAAGATAATTGTTGTGAGTTTAATAATTGTTTTAGTATGAATATTCCTTTGAGTAAAATTTTTCTTCGCCATTCAGGTAAATTTTCTTAAGATAAATAATTTTATTAAAAATTATGTGACATAATAGTTTGTTTGAAATGATGCCATGGATTTCAAAACTAGCTTTAAAAGTCCATTGGGATATTAGGTAACCAGCTTAAGTGCTGTATATTGCGTTAGTCATATTTTGTCTTTTTGTCCTTTGGTTTTGCTAGTTGTAGGCAGCTTTTGATATGTATGTATCTTTAAACATTTTCTTTGAAATTACCTAAACTGACTGGGCGCAGGGGCTCATGCCTATAATCCCAGCACTTTGGGAAGCTGAGGTGAGAAGATTGCCTGAGCCCAGGGATTCAGGACTAGCCTGGGCCACTTGGTGAAACCTCATCTCTACAGTAATTCAAAAATTTATCCAGGCATGGTAGCCCTTGCCTATATTTCCTGCTGCTTGGAAGGCTGAGGTGGAAGGATCACCTGAGCCCAGCAGGTTGAGGTTACAGTGGCTGTGAGCATGCCACTGCAACTCCAGGCTGGACTGCAGAGTGCGACTCATACTCAAAACCCAAAATCCCTGTCAGCTGATATTAATTGTGGTGTATGCTGAATAAAGAAAGCATTTTCCCCATTATTGTGATAATGGAAAGAGAAGAGAGAACATTGGTGGATTCATGTTGGCTTTTTATGTTGTGACTACTGTCCTAAAAGAGTATTGTGCATATTAAAGGTGTTGCAGCTCTTTTTTAAGTTGGAGTCTCACTCTGTTGCCCAGGCTGGAGTGCACTGGCATGCTCATGGCCACTGAAGCCTCAACCTGCCGGGCATAGGCGATCCTAATGCCTCAGCCTTCCAAGTAGCTGGAACGCAGGCATGTGCCACCATGCCCAGCTAATTTTTTGATTTATGGTGGAGACGGTGTCTCCCCATAGTGCTCAGGCTGGTCTTGAGCCCGTGGACTCAGACAGTCCTTCTGCCTCTGCCTCCCAAAATGCTGGGATTACAGGCATGAGCCACCCTGCCTGACCTAGATGTTACAACTCTTGACTGAGAATAACTTGTGTAACCTATTAGGAAATTTAGGACCTTTGTCTAGAAAAACAGTTTCTTCTTTTCCAGTTCTATTTCAGAATTAGAAATTCTGAAAACTGCATAGCAGTTTGAAAAGCTTTAAAAAAATTGTATTCTCTTTTAAATGCTAGTTTAGCATTTCAGCTAATTTTTAAGCATCATAACTAGTTTTTTTTTTTTTTTTGCTATTCCTGTAGGTTCTCTAAAAGGGTGACTTAATCAAGAAAACTTTTAAGAGCATTTTATGTAAAGAACTTACTTGTAGTGGACTTTTTCTCTAATATAAACTTTAGATCTTCAGATGTGGTGCTGACTTCATTTTGTTGGTGCAGAACACCAGTTAGCTTAATGAAGTTCTCCGTTAGCTTAAGTTGCAATGAACAGTGTGTCTCCAGCACCAGTATCAGAGTCACCTGGAGTACCTACTCAGACATACTGACTCAGGAGGTCTGGGATATGGAGAACTTTGACTTCTTGTAGGCCCCTAAAGGATGTGATGCTGCTGGCTGGGGAGAGCCTGTGGAGGACCTCTGCCTGAAGATACCCCTTGTTCCTAATAATCCCCCTTTCCTAGGTAGCAGTGTTAGGTACCAGCTTGGGAAAATGGAAGCATAGTCACTGAGTAATGTTCTCTGTTCTGTTGTTTAAATCAGGAACCAGAAAAGGTTGGGTTGGAAATGATTTAATTTGTGTGGTAAAATGGACATGCGGTTACATTCTCCAACATTTTCAATATTTTAGCGTTATCTTTATTATATTTGCAACAATTTCAGTATTGGTTGGTGAAAGAAGTTTTTAAACAGAAAGGCCAAGAATCATTCCTAGTGGGTAGGTAGATATTACTTTCTAAATAGTACTGCCTCCGTCAGTATATTTTACTTATAAATATATTAGAAAGTATGAATTCGGTGTGTTTTTTTGTTTTTTTTTTTGAGTCAGGGTCTTACTCTGTCACCCAGGCTGGAGTGCAGTAGCATGCTTATGGCTCACTGCAGCCTGACTCCTGGACTTAGGTGATCCTTCTGCCTCAGCCTCCTGAGTAGCTGGGACTATGATGTATAACACCATGCCTGACTAATTTTTGTGATTTTTTTTTTTTTTTTTTCTTGTTGAGACAAGATCTCACTATGTTGCCCAGGCTGGTCTCATCTCCTGGGCTCAAGCAATCCTCTCTCCTCAGTGCCCTAAAGTGCAAGATTATAGATATGAGCCACCATGCTTGGCCAAGTGATGTATTTTAAGCAGGATGATTGCTTTATTTCTGGATATTATGGAATAATTTAATTTTTCTTGAAAATAAAGGATATTTACTTGATAAGGTCTTTTTGTTGTTGTTGTTGTTTTTTGGTTTTCTGAGTTGAAGTCTCACTCTGTCAACCAGGCTGGAGTGCAGTGGCATTCTCATGGCCACCTCAGCCTTCCATGTGGCTGGAACTACAGGAGTGCGCCACCATGCCCAGCTAATTTTTTGATTTATTGTAGAGATGAGGTCTCGCCATGTTGCTTAGGCTGGTCTCAAACCTGTGGGCTTAGGTAATTCTCTTGCCTCCTCCTCCCAAAGTTCTGGGATTATAGGTGTGAGCCACCGTGCCCAGCAGATAGTGTCTGTTTTTACAGTGCCATTGAGAGAAAGTTCCACAGGCTGCTAGTAGTAATTGTTTATCATATTAATTTTATGTCTAGTGAAGTGGATAGAAAATAAGTCAGTGGATGAAGCTGACAAGAAGAATAATGGCAACAAGAAAAAAAGCAGGGACAGTTTGGGATAGGATGATTTGAACTGTCTAAAGAAATAAAAAGGCTAACTGTCAAGTAAGGAAGAGAAAATATATAATATATAATTATAAATGTCTATAACTTAATTACATAATTAAGATTAAAATATGGCCAGGCACGGTGGCTCACGCCTATAATCCCAGCACTTGGGGAGGAGGAGGTGAGAAGATTGCCTGAGCCTACAGGTTCGAGACCAGACTGGGCAACATGGCGAGACCTCGCCTCTACAATAAATAAAAAATTAGCTGGGTGGTGTGTTGGCATTTGCCTGTAGTTCCAGCTACTTTGAAGACTGAAGTGGAAGGATCACCTGAGCTCAGCAGGTCGAGGCTGCAACGGCCATGAGCGTGCTATTGCACTCCAGCCCAGGCAACAGACAGAGTGGGACTCCGACTCAAAAAAAAAAAGACTAAAGTCTATATAACTTTTAGCTCCTAGTTTTTAATATTTTATCTAGAAAATATTTGGTTTTACCATGCACAACTCTCTTAGCTGGGGTGTTTTCATGTTCTGAATTTTAGGGCAGCAGCGATGACTCTCCGCACGGTATTACTGTCATTGCAAGCGCTGTTGGCAGCCGCAGAACCAGACGACCCCCAAGATGCAGTAGTTGCAAATCAGGTGAGATGACTGATTTTTGAGAGTCTTCCTTAGGCCTATGTGGGTCTCTGAGTATCTCAGTGGTTTGCAGTGTTAACACATGAGTGTAGTCTAGCGAAACTAAGTTTGGAAATGGTTTTTGCAGCAACATTATTTTTTCAGGTGTAGTATTGAAAACTTAATTTATTGATTTAAGTGTATAGTAGATGCTGTTTTTCTGGTGTGAGAATTTTCAAATGCAGAGTCTGAAGAATTTCGCAGGGAATACCTGTATACCTACTGTTGAGATTTTGTGATTAGCATCCTTCCATTCCATGATGATCTCTCCCTGGTGATTATTTTATTTTTATTTTTTTCATGGTGATAATTTTAGTCACCTTCTACCGTGGCGCTGATGTAGCATGGTAAGATTTCCAGCGATCTTGTAATTGGTTGAATGGAATAAATACTTGTCACTTGTGATCTTCGATCGCTTGAAGGTAAGGGATTAACAAATTATGGCCACATTGCCGGGCTCTGTGGCTCAGCCTGTAATCCCTCGCCTTTGGGAGGCTGAGGTGAGTGGATTACCTGAGCCCGCGGGTTCGAGACCCGCCTGGGCAGCGAGACCTCATCTCTACAATAAATCAAAAAATCAGCCGGCCGTGGTAGCGCATGCCTGTAATTCCGGCTACTTGGTAGGCTGAGGCGGAAGGATCGCTGGAGCCCAGCAGGTCGAGGCTGCGGTGGCCGGGAGCGGCGACTGCACTCCAGTCTGGGCAACAGAGTGAGACTCCAACTCAAAAAAAAAAAAAAAATTATGGCCACACTGACTCATTTGGTAAATAATATTTTATTGGAACACAGCTACATAACATTTGTTTGCTTCCTAGCGACAGAGGCACATATGATTAGTTGCAAAAGACACTGGCCTTAAATTACTAGTATCTGACCCTTTTTATTTTTTTTGAGTTGGAGTCTCACTCTGTTGCCCAGACTGGAGTGCAGTGGCCGTTCCCGGCCACCGCAGCCTCAACCTGCTGGGCTCCGGCGTTCCTTCCACCTCAGCCTCCCAAGTAGCTGGAACTACAGGCGCGCCCTACCACACCCAGCTAATTTTTTGATTTATTGTAGAGGTGAGGTCTCACCAAGTTGCCCAGGCGGGTCTCGAACCCACGGGCTCAGGCAGTCCACTCGCCTCAGCCTCCCAAGGTGCAGGATTATAGGCTGAGCCACCGAGCCCGGCTTATTATTATTGTTTTTATAAAATTTTTTCAAAACTTTTCCTACACATTGGTGTTACCATGTTTAAATACTCTGATTGGTGAATTCACTCAATTTTTATTTCTTTCCTGTTTGAGTCGGAGTCTCTCTCTGTTGCCCAGGCTAGAATGCTGTGGCACAGTTATGACCACCACAGCCTTGACTTGCTGGGCTCAGGTGATCCTTCCGCTTCAGCCTTTCAAGTAGCTGGAACTACAGACATGCATCATCACGACCGGCTAATTTTTTAATTTATTGTAGAGACGAGCTCTCGCCAAGTTGCCCAGGCTGGTCTCGGAACACCATCCTCTCGCCTGGGTCTCCCAAAGTGCTGGGAAATTTTTATTTCAGCTGCTCTGATCTCCCTTTCTTCTTTTTCTTCCTTCCTCCCTCCATCTTCTACATTGATATCAGTTAGCTTCATAAAGTGCAAATCTTATTTTTTTTTACTTTACTACTAAAAAGTTCTTACTGTCATCTACTTGAGTCCATTTTTCCCCCTTACTTTGACATGGGGTCTTATTGTATTGCCCAGGCCGGAATGCAGTAGTCTAATAATAGCTCACGCCGCCTCAAACTCCTGGGCTCAGGCAATACTCCTGTCTCAGCCTTGTGAGTATCGAGGATTACAGGCATGCGCCATCATGCCTGGCTGATTTTTGGTTTACTTTTTGTAGAGACGGGGTGTCTCTGTGTTGGGCAGGCTGGCCTCGAACTTCTGGGCTTCTGTACTTCTCCTGCCTCAGCCTTCCAAGTGCTGGGCTTACAGACGTGAGCCACTGTGCCTGGCCGAGTCCAAGTTCTTCAGTTTGCAGAGCTGCTCCGTGACTTGAGCTATCTACAAAGCCAGCTTCATTTTCTAAATTGTTTTCTTCAGACTCATGCTTTGTCAAGCACTTGCATTCTTTGAATCTGTCATTTCATCTACTCTGCCATATTTACTCTGTCTGAGGACACTTTTCCTCTTAGCAAACTCTGTAGTACCATAAGATATTCATTTTCATATTATCTCTGCTGGGAAACTTCTTTCTTTGTCTTGAAGGTCTATTCACTCCATGCTTTATGTACATATTCTTGTTAAGATATTTTATTTGTCTCAGTGCTTGGAATGACTGGGGTTTTATATGTGCTGTTTATTTAGATTTGGTTGTCAAAAGCATGCTTGAGTTCCAGCTTTGATTTCCTATTGAGTTTTAAACTTCAGAGGCTTAAACTGGACTTAAGGATTTCTTTTAGCTCCTAAAAAGAGTTTAGTAATTTTACGTATTTTCTTGTCATGAATTAATGATAGAAAACATATTTATTATTTTAATATTTAATAGATGCGTGTCAGTCTTAAAATATTCAAAATATATAAAGTACTTTAAAAAGAAATATTGAAGTGAATTGAATAGTTTTTATTAATGTATAATTTGCTTTACTAAACAATGGTAGTTCTAGGGTATTGGAGAATAAATTTACCTCTTTTCAATGTGTATGAGAAGTCTTACCTGTTAAACATACCCTATTTTTAAAAAATTTGATATAAGTGTATTTTCAAGTTGTGGGTTACAAGGCAGGATTGCGTACTTCAGTGGTTTAGGTACAGGTGAAGGTTTAGGCCTCCCATTGGACCTCACTTCGCCTGGACTAGGATCAGGCACCTTTATTGGTGTTATGTGCCCCTCCCCCCAAAAAAAGTACTCTATTTGAGTTTGTAATTGTTTCTGATTGTGTTATAAGTTAGGACTTCGTATGTGGGCTTTTTTTTTTTTTTTTGAGTCAAAGTCTCACTCTGGCACCCATGCTGGAGTGCAGTGGCACGCTCATGGCCACCACAGCCATGACCTGCCAGGCTCAGGTGATCCTTCCACCTCAGCCTTCCAAGCAGCTGGAACTACAGGCGCACACCAACATGCCTGGCTAATTTTTTGATTTATTGTAGAGATGAGGTCTTACCATGTTGTTTAGGCTGGTCTCGGACCCCTGAGCTTGGGCTGGGTTCAGATTATCCTTCTGCCTCAACCTTCCTTGTAGCTGGAACTACAGGCATGTGCCACCATGCCTGGCTAATTTTTTTTACTTATTGTAGAGACGAGGTCTCGCCAACTTGCCCAGGCTGGTCTTGAACCCGTGGGCTCAGGAAGTCCTCTCACATTGGCCTCCCAAAGTACTAGGATTATAGGCATGAACCACTGCACTCAGCCTTTGGACTTTTCTTAAATCACTGTGCACTAATACAGCTCTACCAAACCAGGAGATCGAGTTGTATTGTGGCCTGTGCTGTGGCTAGTACAAAAGCTGGTCACATTTAGCTAACAATGTCCACATACTTTTATAGTTGAGTAATTCTGTGTTTGGTTGTATGATGTTTGCTGCTCTACAGTGTTTGAAACATTTCTAATAACTCATTTCACTTAATACTAGTTTTTTGCTAATTGTATTTGTTGAATCCCTGAGGTTAAAGTGGATTAATAGTCTTTGTTTTACTTTTGTCAACACAACTTGTAAATCAGACTTCAGGGAAAAAGTCTTTTCTTGAGTGTCCTAGCTTGTCTGCAGTAGAAAGTGAATCGCACTTTAAATGTAAATTTGTTTTCTTTGGAAACAGTAGGGTCTTAGGCAAGTAACTGAGATTCCACATCAACTATTACAGCTGTATTGTGATGTCAATAAATTTTTCCCCCCATATAGTACAAACAAAATCCTGAAATGTTCAAACAGACAGCTCGACTTTGGGCACACGTGTATGCTGGAGCACCAGTTTCTAGTCCAGAGTACACCAAAAAAATAGAAAACCTCTGTGCTATGGGCTTCGATAGGGTAAGTACATACAGGCATGGTGATTTCAGTATATTGATTGGTTTTTAGTTACTGCTGCAAATTCTTGGCTGATAAAAGCGATTGAGAAAAATAAATGAAAATACATTTTGGGGAAACAGATTTTCTGTTATTAAAAGCAGTTATTTTTCTTTTTGCTGATCCTGGTCATTGATTTACCCACTGCAAATGCAAGGCAACTTGCAGAAAACAAACAAGGCGTGGCTTCACAACCTAAAGCAGTGAGTGGTTCAGTATTTCTGACTGTTTTGTGAGATTTGATTTTCATCCCTTTTTCTTCTCTCCAGAATGCAGTAATAGTGGCCTTGTCTTCAAAATCATGGGATGTAGAGACTGCAACAGAACTGCTTCTGAGTAACTGAGGCCGAGAGCTGCCGCTGGTCACGCTCGCCTCTCCTGAGGAGCACCGACATCTGTTATTTGTAGGATTCTGCATAGATTTCTTTTAAACTGGCATTCTTGCCTAATGATGTTATCTAGGCACCATTGGAGACTGAAAAAAAATCCCTGCTCTGTAAATAAAGCTAATTAAACGTCTGTGTAAATTTAAAAAGGGGAAATACTTTAATTTTTTTCTTACTTAATAGTGTAAAAATTCTTTGAGCTAAGCTAAAACCATGGAAAAAACATGCTACTTTAGTGTTTAGCAGTGTACCAAGACTAGCAAGAGTTTGCTTCAGGATTTTGTTGAATAATTAAGATAATATTTTGCGTGTGTCAGGGCCATTCAGATTGTTGGTGTTGCATCACAGCTACCTTAACTGTTTCTCACATGGATCCTCTGTGCCTGTGAACTTACCTGCATGCTTGTACTTGACTTCTAGGATGGGTAGCTGAAGAGACCACCATTTTAAGCACTTGACAATTCTTAAATATGAGATTTATCCAGAATTGAAGATGGTGACCTATTCAGAGCCTTTCTGTCCTGCCAGTAGACGGACACCGGATCTGTTTCCCCCTCACCACACAGCTGATTCTCTACTGGCGAATTTCTCTGTATTTGCTGGGGAAATGTGCTGAGGGATGGTATCTCGCTCCATTTTTAGGTCGTAGGTTTGGAATGTTTGCCACTGTTCTTCAGATTCTCTCAAAGTTTTCCACGTAAGGGAGTAATAACGTAAAGATGGAGCTGCCAATTTTATTCTTCTTGGAAAAACAGTATTCCCAGATTTAATGAAAAAACCCAAGTTAGTTTTTTGGTGAATTCGACATCAATTTTTAACATGATGAAATTTTTCTTTGAGAACTGGCAAGGATGCGGTCAGCTGTTTCCAGGAGTTGTTAGCCTCCCTTTGGGCTTGATAGAGATTGCTTTATTGGGTACTTGAAAAGTCACTCTTGCTTGCACTCCCCTGTAGTGACCCATGAAAGCTGTGTTGGTGTTTCACTGTACATACTTCAGATGCACATAGGAATAGAAGTGTGTTATAAATCTAGCTTTCTTTATGATGTTTCTGATAATATGAGAATTGAAAACTTTACCTTCTCTTGTACATAGTCAGACTTTCTATTTGTATTAAAGTTACATTTCATTCTAAGTTCAAAAGTTTGAAGATTATTAGTTTTACAAGATCAAACACTAATGTGACCACTTTCTGAAGGTTGAAGTGGATTGATGCAGGCAGTTCTATACAGAGAAATGCAATTCTTTTTAAATTTTCAGGACCAATGCAAAAGAACACAAATGTAATGGAATCACACTGAATTAAAGCAAGGTTGTATATTGAAAGTCATAGTATATAAGATTTGCTTTCTTTAAATGTTATTTATCTTAAATTATAATCGTTAAGTGTTTGGAAAATAATTTTTGAGTCATAAAGTCAGCATAACTTCATTTGACTTCTTAATAATCTTGAAACTAGAAGCAATAAAAGAACCGTTATTAAATATATTGTAATGTTAAAGATGTGAAGGTTCTTCCAAAAATTCCTAAGGCTTTTTCCTAACTAATAGTAAACTCTTGTAGTTGATATTATTGCATTCTAAACACAAGTTGCTGTGTTTTTTTTCCCCCATATGTTTGCTTAAACTTGTCTTTATACAGTCACTTTGTTTTATTGCTGTAGTTATTTTCTAAAGATGCCAAAGGAAACAAGATTTTTCTTTATTTATTTTAAATATCTGAACCTTGTATTTTTCTTTATATTTTGAAGTAAGGTGGAATTGTGTGAAAATGCAGACAGTTTTTCTCTATTGTTAGAATTAATTTTTTTTATAATGAATGGTGGTTTGATAACATTGGTAATCTTTGGATTTTTAAAAATATCATATACATAGACCCAGTTTATTTTTTGCCTATATTATCAGGGTATATATAATTGTCCTGTGGTTAGAAAAAGGCAAGCGGGAGCTCAGAGGTTATAAAGGTCAAGCATGACATGTTGTGCTCTTGAAGGCAGCTGTGTTGTGCTTTGATGCGCATGAGCCCTACAGGGTGTCTCCTCCACGACTACTTGTCAGCATTCCCAGTGCCCAGGAAACTGGAAAGTACAGTGTTTGGTGTCGACAGTCTCCACAGTAGATTCTTTATTACAAAAGTTTATTTACCTCATTTACATTTAATGTGATAATCTTTTTTTCCTTTCTGGTATATTTCCCTCTGTTCTACTGTTTTTCACTTTTCCGCAGGTAGATTTGGTTCCCAAACATAGAACTAGTAAGGCAGCTGGTTGTCCCCCCACCCCGTCTTAAGTATGTATAGAAAAAGGATGCTAAAAAGTTCAGGCCTAGGGGAAAAGTACCCTGGTGGAAATTATTTTTTAATTCTTAATGTTTTTGAGTTTGCTCAATTTGTCAATTTAAAAAACTCAAAAATTATGTTTAAAACAATACAGTGAAGTCTCGTTTAGGGCAGGCAGATGTGCTAGAAGTTACTGATACTTCAGTAGGCTTTTATTACAATCAGGCCTGTTTCTTTAGTATGTGCCTGACTTAAAAGAAGAAGCAATTAGCTGAATAGGATTTCAGTACAGTATACTGAATGAGTGAATGAATTGCAGTTAGTGGTTCAAATAAGTAAACACTTTGTATATAAATATTTGAGGAACCTTGGTACTAAATTAGATACTCTGAGTTGGCTCCCTGAAATGTTTGGAATCGTGACTATGGTTTACTTTAACATGTAACACGTTCAAGGGATATGTAAATGTTTTCAGTCTAAATAACTTGCTTTTGAGGAGAGTAAATCTATGAAATGGAAGTAAGACTAATTTTTTTTCATTTTGGAAATATTTTACATTTGTGATTGTTGGTGGCACATATAACTATGCAAAATAATTCTTTTGAAGTATCTGTAAGAGAGAATTGGCAATTTCAATGGATTTTGCTTATGTATGCACTACAGAATGCAGCATGCTGTATTACTGTTTTGGCTGCTTAATAAGTTTACCAATGTGAAAAGCAGATCTTGGCTATAAGTCTATGCCTGATTTGAGCTTTTAAAACTCTGCAGTAGGAGTATGATAATATTTTTACAATCCTATGTAGCAAAATAGGACATTAAGAATTTTTGTTGTTGTTGTTTTAAAGATTTAAGATGGATTGGTGCAGGAACGAGCTGGAGCCAGGTATACCTTCTTGTACATATATGGAAACAATGTTTAGGTTTGAAGAAGAAAGCCGTCTGTTTACAGTTACCTTTATTTCATGGACTTTTACAAAATGATGTTGTATTAATCACTTTTTCTAGTTCAAGGAATTTCAATTCCAGGGTACAAACCATTGATTCAAAAAATTGCATTTCCATTATTTTAGTACTAGTTTCAAGTAAATGCGTACCATCGGCCAGTTGCTGTCACTGGGAAGAAGGCACCTTGGAGTATTTACTGACCAACCTTTCTCCTGAGGTGTGACTTTCCTTCCGTGTCTACTTATGATGTCACCTGCTCTATTTGCACTGTTGCAATATAGATGAGAAATCTCGTGGCATTGGGGGAGGGGGGTGCTAGGCATCCTCGCCCCAGTTGTTCTGTCGCTGCTTTACTGGACAGATCGACGCTCATAACCCTGCGGCCATCACCTAAACGCAAGTTGTGAATGTGTCGCCTTGTGCTGGTTCTCTCAGCCATGCTGCTGTACGTAGTCAGGTGCGGCACGGTTTGTCAGTCGGTTCTAGGGGCGAGCGGATGGGGCTCATTACGCTGTGCTGTTAGCGATCCTTGTCTGCTTGCTGTTACCCGCTTTTTACAGGCATCATAATAAAAGCTAGACTGTTTCTTTGGGGGGAAAGAGACTTATTTAATGTAATTTAAAAACTTTTCCAATAGAAAATGAAATATTATTGAAAATAATATCTATTTTTTAGCTTTCAGCAATTGATGGTGCTTTGTTGTGGTGTCTGCTGGAAGTCTACTGCCATCATAGGGAACTTGCCTGTTAGCTTCTCTAGATCTCTATTCTAAACAATCTGTTAGTGATGATAAATTCTGTAGGAGGGTCTATTCTGAGCCGTTAACTTCCTGTAAGGGGAAAATGGGTGGGTTACCAGAAATAGCATTGAAGCTGGGTGGGCTGTGGGTGGAGGGCTGGGTATTTGTCTTGAGAATTAAAAACTACGAAACACTTTTGTACACAACTGATTTTTTAAAAAAAATAAACACATTTTTAAAGATGTTGAATTTTCCCCCCTTATTGGGAATTCTTAAAAATAAATGCATGCATGTTTTCCCCTGAAAATGCTTTATATCTTATTTCTGGGTACTCATCTCTGGACAAGCAGCTAAGTCTTCACATTCTTTTAAGTAAAAACTAGGTAGATATTTCTCCTTGACAAATTTCACAGTGATGGATGCACACATGATAAATGCAGTAATTGTTACAGGTCTTTGGATTTAAAAACAGGTTGAAATTGTTTAGTTTTAATTAAACGTATTTACTTGAAAATAGAACATTATTTGCTTAGATTCTAATTGAAAATTTAGAATAATTCGGAATTAGCTGACACTAACCAACTCTGTTAAAGTTAGTAACAGTACTGGGTGCAGTGGCTCAAGCCTGTAATCCCAGCACTTTGAGGGCCTGAGCCCACAGGTTCAAGACCAGCCTGGGCAACTTGGTGAGACCTCATCTCTACAATAAATAAAATTAGCTAGCCATGGTGGTGCCTGTAGTTCCAGCTACTTGGGAGGTTGAGATGAAAGGATTGCCTGAGCCCAGCAGATCGAGGCTACGGTGACCGTGAGCGTGCCACTGCCCTCCAGCCTGGGCAACAGTGAGACTCCAACTCAAAAAAAAGTTAATGGCCAGGTGTGGTGGCTCACGCCTGTAATCCCAGCACTTTGGGAGGTAGAGACCCGAGGATTGCCTGAGCCCAGGGGTTTGAGACCAGCCTGTGCAACTTGGCGAGACCTTGTCTCTACAATAAGTCAAAAAATTAGCCAGGCGTGGTGGCACGTGTCTGTAGTTCCAGCTACTTGGAAGGCTAAGGTGGAAGGGTCTCTCCTGAGCCCAGCAGGTCAAGGCTGCTGTGGCCATGAGTGTGTGCACTGCACTCCTGCCTGGGCGACGGAGTGAGACTCTGACTCAAAAAAAAAAGTGCTTAATGTATTTGTATAGACTAATATAATTTTGACACCAACTCATTGCTAAAGTAAAGAAGATAACTGCTTCTCACCGAGAACCAACAGGATTGCTAGTCTGAAAGCTGTTCTGACTTGGCAAAGTAGCCATTTGTTACGTCCGTGTTAAAGGTCTCATGATTGGGAATTACCTGTGGCTTGCCCCGTCTTTCATTAATACTGAAAATTAGAAGAGGCTTTATTTGTCAGGGCTTGTACTCAGTAGCTTACATGGCAAAACGAATGAATAACTTAAACTGTGTGTTTAAGGTATTAATAACTGACTCAGACCTATGTGCTTCTTTGCCTGGAGATGGAGTTGCTCCTGACCTGGAATCGCAGTGTAAGTGCTCTTTTCATGGAGCAGGGTTGGGTCATTTAAGGATTTAAAACCAAGGTTAACAAATGGAATTCACATGAGCTCTCATGCTGTAGCACTGTACAGACTTAAAGGGCAGTGAACGCTGGTGCGTGTTTTGTTTTAGTCATCAGAGAATTCGTTTTCCAGTGAATAACATGAAAATTATTAAAAAGGTTAAAAGGTTAACCTTAAGATGTCACAGAGAGAACATCAGAAGGTGAAATTTTTATTATGACACATTCAGGATAATTGCCGAAGTGAATATTAGCATTACTGAGTTTCTTCATTAAAAAAAATTATTTAGCCGGGCTCGGTGGCTCAGCCTGTAATCCCGCGCCTTTGGGAGGCTGAGGTGAGTGGATTGCCTGAGCCCGCGGGTTTGAGACCCGCCTGGGCAGCAAGACCTCATCTCTACAATAAATCAAAAAAACAGCCGGGCGTGGTGGCGCATGCCTGTAATTCTGGCTACTTGGAAGGCTGAGGCGGAAGGATCGCCAGAGCCCAGCAGGTCGAGGCTGCGGTGGCCGGGAGCGGCCACTGCACTCCAGTCTGGGCGACAGAGTGAGACTCCAACTCAAAAAACAAACTATTTTTCCAAATAAAGGTTCATTCCTTTTCAAAAGTCAGTAGTGGGAAAGCATTCATAGTGAAAAAACTATGTATGATTCTCTTCCTACCTCTGGTACTATTCCTTAGACAGAATTAAATTTGTTTTAAATGACTCTGATGTTTGTTTTCAGGTTACTTCCAGTTCGTGAAATAATCAGCTCATTCCTCTACGAGGCTCGAGGCTTCCTTTGTAACTGCAAGCTTAGTGCATTTCTGTTCCATCAGTTACACCTGGTATTGCCTGACTCCCTGTTTCCGTTCCTGGCTTTCATCTTCATTTGGCAATGGAGTTGTAGCCACGGAAACCTTGAGAAGCTTGGGCGGATTGGGGAGCAGATAACTGGTGCGAGGGGCACCTCCTCCCTGAAATTGCATTAGTTGGGAACAGAAGTAAAGGCAAGGAAAAGGAGAGCGCTGGCAGGAGGGGACGGGCTCCTGGTTAGGGCAATGATAGGAAGATTCAAACACAGGTGAGAGACTCTAAGGAGAGACGGGCACTAGAGGTGGGAGTCGGTGACCCTGTCGAGGGCCACGGGGAGGATCCTGGGGAGGAGTCCAGCTGGAAATGACCAGTGCCCACATGCTCTGGCGATCCTTGTAATTTGTTGAAATTGACCAGTTTGTTAAAAGTTGGACCGAAATGTTGACGTTCCACCTTTTTATTCCAGCCCATCTTTCGCTTCATCGAGTCACAGCTGTCTTCACGGGCCTTTCTCATGGAGAAGTCTCCGCTTTCCCAAGGGTGGCGTCTTACTCCTGTTTACTCCCTTCATCTAGCAGTACCTCTTTCCCCTAAACTTTTAAGATGTGTTTGTATTTCCTCCACTTCTCCCTATTCTACTTCCCAGCACACTTGAAAAATACCGTTTCCTGCTAGAGGGCTTCCTTATCCTTTCCCCTATTCTTGACTCTCACAGTTTGGGCCTGGCTTGCACTGTGGTACTAAAATTGGTCTGAAGAGCCCTTCAGGTTACAGATACTGAAAAAATGAGATCCTTACTTGGGTGACTGGCATTATCAGACTGAGATCTGGGGCTTTCCATCAGCCATGCCGTTTGCTTTTCTCAGCCATTTCAGTAATAAAAATAAGCTCATTCAAGAATCTTAGAATTAAAAGCCATACTTGCTCAATTGATTTAATATTTTGGAGTATTCTCTCCTTGTACTGTTTTTAGCTCAGTACAATTGAGCTAATAACTGTGTGACTGTTAATATTTGTCTTTTTTAAATACAATAATTGTAGTTCTTTACGTAAATGCTTGAGTAGGTAGAAAGAGCCTACTCAGTATGGCAGCCATATCTTGTATATCTGTTAACCTAGGAGATATCTAGACTTTCCAATTTTCCTCTATTACACATGGTGATGCATGGGCATCTGATGCAATATGGATAGCACAAATGCTTAAATGTTATGGCCATGTCTTCAAATGCCACAGAAATGAGTCTTAAAGGTAGAAATCTCTAGGGATGAAGAATGGAGAAGGTAAAATGTCTGAATACTTTTAGAGGAGGGAACGTGGACAAAAGAGCGGAAACTTAGTAGCACGACAGAAGACATTCCAGGCTTGGTCTCCATAGGAGAACTGGTTTCCAGAAGCCAGATTGCCGCTGGGATGGTGGGGTGGGCGCTGGACCGGAAGTGGGGCCAGGTGGAAGTCTATTCCTTCTGCCCAGGTAGGCAACCAGGCTGCTCCTGTGCTGTCATAGGGAAGGGGACTTGGTTTGTATATGTCATAGTAAAAATTGGTGTAAAGGTTTTAGGTTTAAAGAATACAAGAAATATATTTGGGTTTTTTTTTTTGGTTTTTTTTTTTGAGCGGTAATCAACTCTGCCACCCAGGCTGGAGTGCACTGGCACGCCTACGGCCACCTCAGCGTTGACCTGCTGGGCTCCGGCGATCTTTCCACCTCAGTCTTCCAATAGCTGGGACCACTGGCACACCACCACACCTGGCTAATTTTTTGTTATTCACCATATAGATGAGGTCTCACTGTTTCTCTGGTTGGTCTGAACCCTGGGCTCAGGAATTCCTCTCACCTCTGCCTTCTGAAGGAATTTTTTTTTTCTGCAAAAAGTGGAAAAATGTCAAAAGGAAATCAGAGGACGACTTCAGAAGGCCCAACGTTTGACTAATGGAAACGTAAGGAAATACGATGAAGCACATTATCAAAGAAACTCAAATAGCAAAGAACTCAAGCACTCTCTTCTTCAATTGGAAAGAGTCCAAGTTCCCAACACAATGAATGTAAAAAGGCCCATAGTAAGGACTGTATCATTTCACAATATTGGGAAAAATGAGAAGGATTCAGACTTCTGGGAGTTGGTGTGTGGAGAACTAAGATGAGTTGGGAATAAGAATGGCGTCAGTTTTCTCAACGATATGGGAAGCTATAAGACAATGACGCAATGGCTTGTAAGTTCTGAGTGAAAAGTCACGTTTCAGATATTCAAGGTCTCAAATGTGTCTTCCATTTTCATTTTCCCAAGAAGCACCTGAATAATAAACACCAAAGTGGAGGAGTAAGCCACACAAGACAAGACACTGCCCGGAAGTAGGCTGTTTGTGGGGGGGGGTGAGTGAAGAGGTGCGGGATGCCAGCAGTGCTGTGGCCCTGCATGCGGCAGTTTGAATCTGCCGAAGTCCAGAATGGGACATATTCCAGAAGGGAAGTCAACAAAATGAAGGAAAGGACTAATCGATGGTCTGATGCATCTTGCCACGTGTGTGATTACCTTGGGAAGAATTGGAGTACAAAGAAAGAACAGTTGGAAGAACCAGTAGACACACAATAGAACACCTATCAGATTTTAAAACGTGCAAAAAAGTCATTTCCAGTATGCTCATAGGCAACCAAGAATTATTTTTCCAAGGATTTCCAAATGCAAAGTCATGAAAGAGGGAAGGGGGGAACCAGTATGAGCCAAACGCTCCTCGACCTTCAGAAAGCAAATCGTGTCTTAAACCCACAGAACACATAGGCTGGACTTGGTGGCTCACGCCTCTAATCCCAACACTTTGGGTCACTAAGGCAGTAAGATTGCCTGAGCCCAGGTATTGGAGACCAACCTGGGTAATTTGGCGAGACCTCGTCTTTACAATAAATCAAAAAATAAGCTGGGCATGGTTCCAGCTACTTGGAAGGCTGAGGAAGAAGGATCACCTGAGCCCAACAGGCTGAGTCTGTGATGGTCGTGAGCGTGCCACTGAACTCCAGTCTGGACAACACAGTGAGACTCCCACTCAAAAAAATAAAAAATACCCCAGCAATATAAGTTTGCCTTTGGAAGATCAAATTGGGTTTGTCAAGATCTGCTATGTATGTTTTTAATAATTGGAATATAACTCAGATGTCATACAGTTCATTTAATTATACAGTAAGCATCACACGTTACATACTGTAAACATAATTTTTATTTGCTAATTAAACCTCAAAGGTGGAAATTTTTTATTTTTTCAGATTGGAAAATATAGTTTATTTAAAAGTAAATGAGAAAAATAAGAGGAGATTCACCTCCCCAAGGTAGGGAAGGGGGCCAAAGCCAGGAAACTGACAGCCATCGCTCAAAGAGCATGTGGCCACATCAGAGTCTAGTGTGGCAGTGGCAGTGGCACTGACCTAGCAATGGCTGAGAAACATTTTAAAGTGTATAATTCAATGACATGTGCTTGGTGGTGTGCACCTGTAGTCCCAGCTACTCAGGAGGCTGAGGTGGGAGGATCACTTGATCCTAGTTCAAGAATGCAGTGAGCTATGATTGTGCCACTGCACTCCAGGCTGGCCTACAGAGCAAGACCCTGTCTCTTAAAAAAAACACTTATGTTTACTGAGAATGCTTATTATGAATATTACATTTTATCATGTTCTTGCATTTAGTGAGACTAAATATGTGGCTTTTCTTATTTATTCTGATAATTTGGCGAATTGCATTGATCAACTTTCAAATGTTAAACCAGCCTTGCATTCCTGGAATGAGTCTCACTTGGTATTATCTTTTTTATATAATGTGGTTCTGTTTGCTAATTTCTTTTTTTTTCTTTTATTTATTTATTTATTTATTTTTTGAGTTGGAGTCTCACTCTGTCGCCCAGACTGGAGTGCAGTGGCCACTCCCGGCCACCACAGCCTCAACCTGCTGGGCTCTGGCGATCCTTCCGCCTCAGCCTTCCAAATAGCCGGAATTACAGGCATGCGCTACCATGCCCGGCTGATTTTTTTTTGATTTATTGTAGAGATGAGGTCTCGCTGCCCAGGCGGGTCTCGAACCCGTGGGCTCAGGCAATCCACTCACCTCAGCCTCCCAAAGGCGCGGGATTACAGGCTGAGCCACCGAGCCTGGCTGTTTGCTAATTTCTTTGAGAATATTTGCATCTGTGCTTGAGGGATATTGGCTGCAGTTTTCTTACAGTCTTTGCCTTTCCTAGCAGTGGCCCCATAAAATGAGCTGAGGCGTACCTTCTCATTTACGGAGATATTGTATATTAGTAGTATTCTTCCTTAAGTGTTTCATAAAACTTGCCTGTGAAGCTATTTCAACCTAGGGCTTTCCTTTTTGGAAGATTTTTAGCTAGAAATTCAGTGTCCTGAATAGTTATAGGACTGTTAATGAACTCTTCCTGAATTCTGGTATTTTCAAGGTATTTCCGTTTCGTCCTAGCTGTTGAAATTAGAGGCCTCAAGTTATTGTTCGTTTGATGTCTGTGGGTCTCAAATGATGTCTCATCTTCCATCCCTGATTTTGTCAAGTTGTATGTTTTCCATTTTTTTCTTGGTCATTTTGGCCACGGGGTCATGAATCTAACTGATCCTGATTAAACAGCCAGCTTTTGGTATAACTTCTTTATTTTTTTGTTTTACCTTTTTGTTATTTTCATTAGATCTTATCTGTTTACTTGTTTGCTTTTGGTTTAATTTGTGCTTTTTCTCTAGTTTTTTCAGAAGGAGGCTTAAGTTACTGATTTTAGATTATGTTTTGTTTTTTCCTTGAAAAGAAAGCCAGGCACGGTGGCTCACGCCTGTAATCCCAGCACTTTGGGAGGCTGAGGCGAGTGGATTGCCTGAGCCCACAGGTTCGAAACCAGCCTGGACAACTTGGCGAGACCTCATCTCCACAATAAATCAAAAATTAGCTGCGCATGGTAGCGTGTGCCTGTAGTTCCAGCTACTTGGAAGGCTGAGGCGGAAGAATCGCCGGAGCCCAGCAGGTCGAGGCTTTGTGACTGTGAGCATGTCACTGTACACCAGCCTGAGCAACAGAGTGAATCTTAAAAAAAGAAAAGAAAAGAAAAATTTTAGGCTGAGTGTAGTGGCTCATGCCTGTCATCCCAGTATTTTCAGAGGCTGAGGTAGGACAATCATGTGAAACCATGACTTCAAGACCAGCCTGGGCAATATAGTGAGGACCCCCCCCCGCATTTATACCAAAAAAACCCCCAAAAAAGGTGGGGCATTGGTGGCATGTGCCTATAGTCTCAACTACACTGAAAGCTGAAGTGGGAGGATCGCTTGAGCCCATGAGTTGAACACTGCAGCAAGCTATGATTATGTTACTGCACCAGCCTGGACAACAGTGAGACTCAGCTTCTGTAAAAAAGAAAAGCATTTTAATTTAATGCTGTAAGATTTTCTCTAAATTGCATCTCACACATTTTGAATTATTTTCATTTTCACTCAGGCCACGTTATTTGTAAAATTCCTCCAGACTTTCTCTTTGTTAAATGGATATTTAGTATATTTTTAATTGTTTCACATATCTAAGGTTTTCCAGATGTTTCTGTTACTTATTTCTGATTTTGTTATGGCCTAACAATATATCTTTCAAATTTTTTTTTTTTTTTTTAAAGACAGCAGGGTCTTGCTCTGTCGCCCAGGCTAGAGTGCAGTGGCACATCATAGCTCACTGCCATCTGGAACTCCTGGGCTCAAGCAATCCTTGCAACTCAGTCTCCTGAGTAGGTGGGACGACAGGCGCGAACTCCCACCTGAATTTTGCTTTTGGAGTAGGAATCTCACTCTGGTGCCCAGGCTGGAGGGCAGTGGCATGTTCACGGCCACTGCAGCCTTGACCTGCTGGGCTCAGGCAATCCTTCCATCTCAGCCTTCCAAGTAGCTGGAACTACAGGTGTGCACTACCACACTCAGCTAATTTTTTGATTTATTTGACAGACAAGGTCTCACCAAGTTGTCCAGGCTGGTCTCAAACCCCTAGACTCAGGCCCTCTGGCCTCCAGCTCCCTAAGTGCTGGAATTACAGTCACCACGCCCGATTTTTGTTATTTTTAATTCCTTCTATAGCCCAGAATATGGTCTGTGTTGGCGTTTCACATGTGCTTGGAAAGACCGTGTGACCTGCTGTGACTGGGTGAGTATTCTGTCAGGTCAGTTTGGTTGGCAGTGTTGTCAGGACATCTGTAGCCTGACTCATTCTCTGTCTGCTTGTTCAGTTACTGAGAGAAACGTTGGTGTCACCGATTATAATTGAGGACTTTTGCATCTCTTCCCATCTACTTTTCCAGGCATGTTTTGAAGCCCTGTCATTTAGGCATATACACCTTTGGAGTTGTTGTTTTCCTAGGAATTTGATCTCTGCCGTTTTCTTGTGCCCTCTTCATCTCTGCTAGTATGCCCAGTTCTGAAGTCTGCTTTATGTGAAATGAGTGTAGACACTCCAGTTTTAAGCTAAGTTTGCATATGTGTCTTTCCCCATCCTTTTTTTTCCTTTTTTTTTTGAGTTGGAGTCTCACTCTGTCACCCAGACTGGAGTGCAGTGACCGCTCCCGGCCACCGCAGCCTCGACCTGCTGGGCTCCGGCGATCCTTCCGCCTCAGCCTTCTGAGTAGCTGGAATTACAGGCACGCGCTACCACGCCCGGCTGGTTTTTTGATTTATTGTAGAGATGAGGTCTCGCCAAGTTATCCAGGCGGGTCTCGAACCCGCGGGCTCAGGCAATCCACTCACCTCAGCCTCCCAAAGTGCTGGGATTACAGGCTGAGCCACTGAGCCCGGCTCCGCATCCTTTTCATACATCGACATGCCTTTACATTTAAAGTGGGTCTCGTAATTAGCACACAGTTGGGTCTTGCTCTTTAATCCAGTCTGACAGCCTCTTAGTTCATGTTTAGACCATTTGCATGCAAAGTGATTACTGATGTGGTCGGTGTGAAACCTTTAGTCGCTGCTCTCTTTAATCTTACAACCCACGTTCTTGAAGGTGGCACAGGGGCACTCCCTCCTGTTTGCCTTTGCCAGGCTCAGCTTTCGTGGCCATCCATCACAGGGGCCCTCTCTTTCCCTTCTTTCCTGACCTTTCTGGCAGAATCTCAGTTCTCCGCCTAGTCGCCTCCTGCACCTACACAGAAGCAGCGTGTCGCCGGGGCTATCATTTCCTTCTTCCATGGAGGTGACTAGCCTCTTGTCTTGAATCCCCAGTGGCTTCTTCCCAGTCATGCACAGCTAATGAGCCAGCTTCCTCTATTCAAGACAGGAAGCCAGCATTCGTCCTCAGGCGTGGCCCGGAGCTCTGTCTCCCCTCTCCTCTGTTCAAGGACTTTGCTGTCCCTCTTTTTCCTTCAGCAGAGAAACGTGCTGTGATGTCTCCACATTATCGAGAGGAGAAGGGAACCTCTGGAGACTCATGTGCAGTCTAGAAACTGGGCTCACACAGTTTTCCTCTAGAATCAATGCTTCTGAGCCCATGGGGGACATTTCAGACTTTTGTCTAAGAATAACCCTGGCCCGGCTCCATGGCTCACACCTATAATCCCAGCACTTTGGGACACGGAGCGAGAGGATTGCCTGAGCCCAGGGGTTTGAGACCAGCCTGGGCAACTTGGCGAGACCTTGTCTCTGTAATAAACTAGTGGTGTGCACCTATAGTTCCAGCTTCTTGGAAGGCAGCTGGTCGAGCCACAAGCCCCCAAATCATCCTTCCATGTTTCCCCTGCCCGAGGTCCAAGAACACTCTGGTTCCACTCGTCTTGCCTGCCACTTCCCTAACCAGGCCCCTGTCTCGTGGGCCTTGAGCATTCCTGAGCTCCTGCGGTGCATCCGCCATACAGCAACTGCAGTGGTGCTGGTTTTCTGCTTTTTTTAATGGTAGTGGCCCGCTCAAAATGGCTTTTAACTGAACTTGGGATCAACCCATGCTCCTTAAGGTGACCACAGTACCTTACCGGCTTCCCCCAAACGGACCCTTCCTGACCTCCCTCTGGCCACCACATTTCTGCCTTGCTCACTCTACATGAAGCCTGCTGGCCTCTTGCTGGTTGTCAGATACACTCGGGAAACAGCCTGCTCCCCCGCCGGGAACACGCTTCGCAATCGCCTCCATGGTGCAGCTCAGTGTCAGCCTCCGTCCGTGACCTACCTCGCTAACTTGGCTTCCAGCCTCATCCATTCTCCACTCTCCCTGTGTTGCTTTTCTCCATGGCACATTATGGCATTTCCTGTTAACCCACCTTTTGGGGGGTGAGGGAGCAGGGGGAGGGGATTCTCACTCTGTCGCCCAGGCTGGAGTGCAGTGGCTATGATCATGGTCACTGCGACCTCGACCTACTGGGCTCAGGCAATCCTTCCACCTCAGCTTTCCAAATACTTGGGACTACAGGCATGTGCCACGATGCCTGGCTCATTTTTAAATTTATTACAGAGATGAGGTCTGGCCAAGTTGCTCAGCCTGGTCTTGAACCTGTAGGCTCAAGCAGTGAACTCGCTTCTGCCTCCCAAAGTGCTGGGATGACAGGTGTGAGCCACCACACCCGTTGTGTTAACTCACTGTTAATCATGTCCTCATAAGCACAGGGATTTGCCTTATTTATTGCCATATCTCCCATGACCAGTCAGTAACTGGACTAAAGAGAATTGCAGTAGTTTGAGTGGAGGAATGGATAGATGGGTTCGTAAATAGAGGAGGTCTTGATGGAAAAAAGATAAAAACAACGCAGATAAGAAACAAGAATATGGGGAAGGGATCAGCCCAGACACTTTGCTGATTGATCCCAGGGAGAGAGCTGAAGGGCACTTATTTCCACATCAAAAGACCCACTGGTCACTGAGATCAATAAAACGCAGGCAGCCTTTGGCTGCTTTTATAGCTCTGGCAGAAAGGATCCTCAAGAGCCCCTCAAAGAAAAAAGTCTTTGAGTCAGGGTCTCACTCTGGCCAAGGCCTGGAGTGCAGGGGCACAATCTGGGCTCCCCACAGCCTGGACCTCTCACCTCCTGGTTTCAAGCGATCCTCCCTTATCAGCCTCCCAAGTAGCTGGGACTAATTATTATTTATTCACTTTTGTAGAGCCGAGGTCTCCCTATGTTGCCTAGGCTGGTCTCAAGCTCCTGGGCTCAAGCGATCCTCCTGCCTCGGCCTCCCAAAGTGCTGGGATTACAGATGTGAGCCACTGTAGCCTGCTGTGATACTCTCAACTCATGTCCTGTCAAGACTCTCAAGAGGAAACATAATTAAAATACACACGATGGCATGTGGAGAGATGACCCTCCACCATGAAATACAGATTTACCACATTTGCTTGAATCGACTATCAGTACTTGCTGCCTTGCAAATCTTTTCATAAAGTGTCAGGTTTTCATCTTTCAGGGCAGGTTTGTAGTTAGACCCAGGATTTATACATTAAGAAATAGTGTTCAAAGCATACAATATGGCAACTATCTGAAGAAACAGTTTGTCTCCCAAGAGCAAGTTTAAGGACCAGAAAACACCAGGGCCGAAGCCTTCTGTTTCTTTAACTACTATTTACTCACCTTTTTTATAAAAGTGTCTGCTGAAAGTGGTTCCTTTTTCTCCATATCGCAGCGTTCTCCGAGTACACCTTTGTTTCCTGCCTCCCAGCACTTAAGGCGACCGTATCTTCTTCTGGACCGTGATTGTCTTCGCTTTCTCTAAACTCACATCTTACCCTTCAAGTCCACCCCCGAATGCCACCACCTCTGTGGCCCTCCCCAGGCTGCCTCCTCCATCCCGGCTCCGGGCTGGCTGGGGTCTGCCGGGTGGCCAGATGTGTGTCTCCGGACACTGCAAGCCCCGGGGAACATTCCATCGACTGAGCTGGGCAGGCACATCAAGAGGATGCCACGGGACCAAGGGAGAGTCCCAGTGACCAGAAGCACCTGCAGGTGGCAGCTGGCGTGTGGCAGGAGGTCCCCTCTCCCTTCCAATCCTGCGCAGGTCTGATGCACGGAGGGAGGCGGGGAGCGGTTTGGGTGTTCAGAAGGGAAAGAAGTAATTCCAGAGTAGAAGCAGGGAAGGTCTGCGGGCTGCCTGAAGGGTGATGGCCGTGTGCCCAGGCTCACCGTGCGACAGAAGGGGACAGGCCACTGGAGGGAGCGATAGAAGGTGTGGGGCAGTGAGACAGGCAGGATGCCAGACAGGTGTGCGTTTTGCAGTCAGGGCAATACATCAAGGTAGACGACATCTTGAGTTTTACAGACAGTACTGAAACGTGAGAACACGTTAAGTCATACCACAGGCAACCGAAATTCACGGCCGTAAGCCTGGTCTCTGTGACTGGTCACAAGGCTGACAAGGCTCCGCATGCTGGTCCTGGATCCATTTCCATTCCCCGGGCCCTGAGGTGGCTCCCGGCCTGTTCTCTGGAGGCCACCCAGGCACCCACCCGGCGGCATCAGCACCAGAAGGCTCAGGGCAGAGGGGGAGGGAAGAGGCCCCAAGTCCTGAGCACCACGGCTGCAAGGACGCCCGCCCCCACCCCAAGGCACAGAGGAGAACAGTGTCCCATAGGGAGAGAGTGGAGGCCACTGCGGACCTCGGTGCAGAGAGGCCGCTGCTGCCAGAAAGGTCAGGGTCACCGTGCCAACCCAGTCCCGTAGGCCCTGCCAGATGGCGGGCTAGGATGAGGTGGGACCAGAATAGCAGGAGTTGGACACCCAAGAGCACAGGCTGGGGGACAGTGGGAGTTGAGGAAACCCCCGGCTCTCTGTAGCACAGGGACAGCTAGGACATCAGCCAGCAGTGAGGATGGAAGGGAGGGCCTGCCACTGGGTTCAACTGGCTCCCCCTGGTTAGACCGCCCAGGCCCCCACGGCCCACAGAAGGGGCAGGTGGACGGAAGAGCATCGTGGTCTGGGGTGCTGGCCGGCAGACTGGGGGCTCTGAGGCCTAGGGCCCCAGATGCTAGTGCCTTCCGGGCCAGTGCCTTACTCTCCCATGAACAACCCAGGGACACTGTGCTTGGACATCTGTCACATCTCAAGGGACACACTTGCTCTGGCTGCCATGGCCGACGAACCCAGACTGTGGCTTAAGCAGGAAAGAGGATGCCAACCCCGCTGCACCAGTCCCTGCCATGTGGCTTCATTTAACTTTAACCCCCTCCCAGAAGCCCGTCTCCCATTATATTCACACAGGGGTTCAGAGTCCAGCACGTGGACTCCAGGTGGGGGTTCATCACTGAGTCCCTGTGGGGTGAGCCCACCCTTAGCACCTGCTGGATTTTCACCACTCTCTGCCCTAACAGACCAGGGAGTGAATCCTGTGGCGTGGGGGTCCTCACAGCCTCCAGTGCTCCCAGGGGGGCTTGCCTGGGGTCCCTCCCCTTCTATGCACAGGAATGGGGGGGTAGGGAGTGGTCAGGCCTCCCAAGAAGCCCTTCACATGTGAGTCCAGGATTGGCTCCCTGGACAGGACTGCTTTATCTTTTTTAATTTTGAGAGTCTTCCACCTCAGCCTCCCAAGTAGCTGGAGCCACAAGTGCATGCCACCATGCCCAGCTAATTTTTTTATTTATTGTATGGACAAGGTCTCACCATGTTGCTCAGGCTGGTCTCGAGCCAGTGGGCTCAGGCGATCCTCCACTTCCCAAAGTGCTGGGATGACAGGTGAGGCCACCGTGTCCGGCTGGGACTGCGTTATCTTAAAGGCACATTTCTGTCAACACCGGCACTTGATGACTGAGGTGTCAGTCACTGCCTGAACCCGGAGCTTGTGTTTCCTGCACCTGGGCAAGCTGTGCTTTCAGGACTCAGCCTTGCTAAGGGGCGGAGATCCTGGTTGTTGTGCCAGCCCTCCGCAGCCTCTCAGTGACAGTTGCTGAAGACTGTTTGTCATGAGGAGGGACGCAGGCTGGGAGTCAACTCAGGTGGAAGCCCCCGCTGCTGCTCCCTGCTGTGGAACCCGCAAAGCCAGCGGGAGTGGAGGCCACGCATGCTTGTCCAGCAGCTTTCCTCTGGTCTCCACCTATTAAGGAGCATCTGGAGTTTCCTTCATCCTTCCACAGGACTGTAAATGGTAGGTGACTCTGACCTTTGAAACACAATGCCAAGGAAGATAACAAGCATCCACAAAGAACAGGACGTCGACTGCAGAAACATTCTGCAGCCACTGCCGGGACGAGGTGGAATTTGTAAATTGACGAAAACTTGTGGGAGTTTTCCTTCGAGTAAACTGTGGGGACAGCCACGCTCGACTGCCATGGTGTGGCGGCTATCTTGTCATCCTCGAAACCTCCAAGCTGTGCGGAGAGAGAATAAGAGAATCTCTCTCATTGTAATCTCTCTAATGGGCCAAGGCTTCCAAAAAGAAAGGCAGGCCCTGCTGCTTGCAGCTGCATGCTCCCACAGGCAAGCCAAGCAGCAAAGTAGTCCGTCAGCACAGCGGCCCTGGCACCCGGGCCTGGTCAACATGCTGCGTCCAGTACAGCAGTTTGTGGGTGAACCGGGGTTGCCTTTCAGGGGTGACCCTCAACAGGCTGTGGAGGGACAGGTTCTCCCCTTGTCCTGCCTTTGGCCTTTGTCTTGCCATCACAGGCCAAGTGCATCCACATAGCAAGGCTACCGTGGGGTCAGGAGTAATCTTGGGTGGGGGCTACCAGGGACCCCTTCTTAAAAAGGTTCAAAAGGGCCGGGTGTGGTGGCTCAAGTCTGTAATCCCTGCACTTTGGGAGGCCGAGGTGAGAGGATTGCCTGAGCCCGCGGGTTCGAGACCCGCCCGGGCAACTTGGCGAGACCTCATCTCTATAATAAATCAAAAATTAGCCGGGCATGGTAACACACGCCTGTAGTTCCAGCTCCTTGGAAGGCTGAAGCGGAAGGATCGCCGGAGCCCTGCAGGTCGACGCTGGGGTGGCCGTGAGCATGCCACTGCACTCCAGCCCGGGCTAGAGTGAGACTCCAACTCTAAAGACAAAAGAGCTCAGAAGAAAACTAAAATGGGTGCTTTGTGGGGACACTGCCCCCGTCCCCCTGACCCTGCCTTGAAAAGCCACTAAGTTCCCAGGGTTGCGCATTGTGGAATGATGCCGCACGCAGATACAAGCTTAGGATGGGGAATGCCAGCAGGACAGCGGCAGCACGGTATGAGAGCAGGGCTCGGGCCTCTCACTGGGCAACATGCGGCATAGGGAAGGGCTGGGCAGCATCTGTGCCTGCCGACCCTGTAGCCTTCCCATCCTTCCCCACCCCTGCTGCCTCCTCCCAGCCAGTCACTTCTCTCAGGACCGATATGTTCACAACGGGTAGTCCCAGAAGTGCATGGAGGAAAGGCGAGTGTTCTGCTCACCAGCCTGTGAGGGCTCAGCCGTCCACACAGTATGCCACCTGGGACAGCCGCGGCTACCTGTGTAGTCTGCAGCATACATAGTGCTGGTCCTTCTAAGAGGTCCACCTTGGTGTTTTCATGTCAACCCCTGGTATGAGGTCTGTCCTGTCCAGATTAAATGAATAAATACCTGTGATGAACAAAATGGTGATCCCCTGCCTCCCACTTTTCTTATGGGCATTCACAGAGGCGGCTCAGTACTTGTGCTCTTGACTTCTAGGTGGTACTTCAAGCTTAAGGAGGAATGGGTACAGTGCCATTTGCTAGAGAGAACTAATTTTATTCAGATGACATGGTCCTTGCTGAAGAATGAGGGGGAAAAGGGGACGTTGATTAGCAGTTGGCATTGATAAGAAACATGATTTGAGAAACACACCCAACCTTAAGTGTCTGTCACTGGCCTGGCCCAGGTTCCTTAGAAATGGGGCCCTGCCGGGCCCGGTGGCTCAAGCCCATAATCTCAGCACTTTGGGAGGCCAAGGTGAGAGGATTGCCTGAGCCCGCAGGCAACTTGGCGAGGTCTTGTCTCTACAATAAATCAAAATTAGCTGGGCGTGGTAGCATGCGCCTGTAGCTCTAGCTACTTGGCAGGTTGAGGCGGAAGGATCACCTGGGTCCAGCAGGTCGAGGCTGTGGTGGCCGTGAGCGTGCCACTGTATTCCAGCCTGGGCAACAGAGTAAGACTCCAACTCAAAAAAATAAAAAAAACTAAGAAAAGGGGCCCTGTACCTGATAGACTTTGACATAAAATGTGAAAGGAAATGAAGGTTGTGACTCTCGTGAGAGTGGAAAACAGGACCGGGCTTCTGGAAGGTAGAGGCATGGTCTGCAAAGCATCACCACCACCAGACAAGCCACAGCGTGTGTGGTCAGAATAGCCAGTGACTGTGGGCGTAGTGGCTTCTACTGGTAGTCACGCTAACAAGTGAGACAGAAAAGTCTTGACAAGGATGGGGGTGGAAACACAAACCCACTGTGGGTAAAACACAACAGCAGGCGGCTCAGCAGTTCTTACCTCTCAACCACTCTCCTTACTGCAGAAACACTTATGGACATGTTCCTCTGCGTGATCTACTCAACAAAACGTGTGCATCCAAAAGCTGCAGTCAACAGATGAATCAGGCTAGTGTGACAAAAGGCTGCTATTGAGTTCTCAAGTTTTCCTAATGTTCATCAGGACTTATCACCCGCTGTGTTCTTCTTTAGTCACCATCAGCCAAGTCAGAGACCCTAGCCAGGAAGACCAAAGGGGACATTAGCTTTCTTGTTGGGATATGCAGACTCCAGAATCTAAACAGAAAATATGCAAAGACACTTTATCAACTTGTGACATACCAGGGGTACATGAATATTCAGGGCTCCACACTACTATATAATGCTGCATTTCTTGGTTTTATTTGAAACAGTGCATATTTTTAGTATTTTATGGTAGGATTTTACACTTGTCATTTACACAAATTACAAGGTTCTGCTTCAAGTCTTTAAAAAAATCTTTAAAAATTCAGCCCAGGTGCAGCACAAGAATATGCAAAACTACTTTACATTATACACACTTTTTATCAAAGAAGATACAAAATTCTGGCTTGTAGTTTTAGACAAATACAAGAAGCTTCAAACTAGACACAAAGGGTTAACATTAATTCTCAAATATAAGTCTGCACTTTTGTGTTGTAGTTCTCTGAGATGTGAATACCAAATACCTCAGGGGTTTTACATTTTCCTTTTCAAAGGAAAACTGACAAATTTCCCATAAACAAGTCCCTCTCCATCAGCTTGATGTTTCTTCCATCCTATTCTTGCTTCCCTTAGTGCCAGACACTTGTACCCATTAATACAATCAGGGTGGCCCATCACCATAGATGTGAGGACCAGCTCCTTCTAGCTAACTCCTCTCCTGCAAAAATCTAGATAGCCATATATGGATGCCAATTGTCCTGCTACATTTTAAAATGACCTGACAGGTCGTAATCTAATAACCTGCTATGGGCAATCAGTCAAAAGGACTAAGAGAAAAAGAAGGTCCCTTATCAGCGTACTTGTTGGTGACCAACTGGAGGCTTTAGAGTCAAGTTGTCTGATGCTAAGAGAACTGAAAACTCTAAATAGAAGATACCCAACTGATGGCTGTAGGGACTTCTCTGATACTTATGCATAGATAGATATTCTTTTTCAGCATGTTGGAGGCAATACTTTATACTTTCTTAAGGGCTAAGAAGAGGCAGTAAGGAAGAGTAGGGCTTCCTCTGTCCTTGTAAAAGGTATTGTTCTTGATTGTTGGTGTCCACTGTTCCCTAACCATCTTCTGATACCTGAATGTTTCTGCACATTGAAAAGAATTACCCATCTTCCACTCAGTCAATACACAGCCAACTCTTGATTACCTATGAGAACGTAAGTGACCATTTGTTCCCCACAATGTTCACTCTTAACCTCATTTTCTGCCTCTGACACACTGCGTAGTTTGTTACACCCCATGTGAACAACTTCCTATCAGGACTGAGTTATCAGGTAACTGCTGTCTCCTCTAAGCCACGCCAGCAATGTCTAAGGAAGTGGAGTTTGCACACTCTGCCACGGCCTGGTGGACAGTGGGAGCAGGTGTGACTCTGAGCGTGAGAAAAGACCAACATCAAGTTCCTCTCAAATCAGCACTGCAGTGTGCTTTTGCTGTTTTGTGAGTTTAGATTATCATAAAATTAAAAATCTTGGTGTAGTCACTATGCTATATAGATAATGGAGAGTTGACTGTTACCATGCTCTTTATGAATTTAGCCCTTTCAAATAAAAAAATTCAGAAGAAAGTATAATATGATAGAAAGATTAAAAAGACTGCCATATGATATCTAGAAGCATTTATTTTATGCAAAAAACTTAAATATGATGTGTACACGAAAAGTGCACACGTTACCTATGCTGAACAATGCCAAGAAACATAATGTACTGATGCAACAGTTGTCTTCTAAAATAAACAAAAACTGAGCCGAGAACAGCAAACAAAAGCAAAATACTTCCTTCCCAACAGCACAGTGTCGAAAACTGACAGCAATCCTGAACACCTCACCTCCGACGTCCCTTACAAAGCTGCCAAAGGTCAACTATTTTTAAAAATTGAACTTTTTTTACATCAATAATAAAAATCTGGTGACAAACATTATAAAACCAAATGCTGGACAGTCTTTTACTCCTTTAAAATCCCAAATATTCCAACATAATCGTAGGAGTAAAAACCATTTAAAAGTGATATGCTCTACGAAACAAACAACAATATGTACATTTTTGCAAATTATATTAAACTAAAATGGAGGGAAATCAAAATATGAACTGTTCACTACTTGCAAATCAATAATAATTTTAATTATTTTCTCACTCTGATAAAAATCAGAAAGCAACATTTATAAAATTGCCACCACATCACTTTTCATAGCAGGGAATTGAAATCTGTACATCTCATTTTTGCAGAAAAGTAGGCAGGCAGAAAGAATTATACATCAAAGTTTCCAAAAGGAAAAACAAAGAAATATTTCATCTGATCTCTTTTCTTTTAAAAAATTAATTCAGTAGATTTCTATTTTTTCTTGTGTAACATGGGAATTCCTGGTTCTAAAATGGAGAATTTTTGTGTCAGTGTAAGGATATTTTGTTACTTCCTTTAAAATAAAAACTGCAGCATGGAAATTAATGGTGTATTATGCATTTAAACTCCAGATATGCAGGAACTGGAACCAAGTGTTAAGCAATTTGCTTAATTATTGACTTTTCCTAAGAAAAGTCTGGGGGGGGTGTAGCCCAGAGCTGCTTTTAGCCTCTCTCGAGAGGTGCTGCTGTCCACTTCCATCGGAGGACCGGGGTCATATGGAAAGGAAGCAAGAGTTTCTTTCCGTTTTCAAGGCCGAAAGTGGGAGTTCTGACGTGAACGCTGTCTCCTGCTCAGGACACTGTGAATTCAAGGCCTGCAGGAGCGAGAGCTGCTTCTGTGTGGCCCTCGCTCCCTCCCTTTACAAAGGAGTCTTCTTTTTACCTTGGGAGGAAGAGAATGCAAAGTTAGGAGAGGTGTAGGCAGGACACAGGCCAGACCAGATGCCTTCATTTCTATACTTCTCTGAAAGCTTAGAAGACTTTTTGCGGGGGAAGGGGAGGGGAAGACGACTTTTTTCATTCTTTTCACCTGAAACTTTACTTGGTTTAAGGAGTTTTTTCCGAAACCATATAAAAACAAAACACCAGTGGAAACGATTTTGTGTTCAACTTCTTAGTGCTGCTATACAATGACCTATTTGCCTACAATTATAAAAGCTATTCAATTGAAGTAATTGTAATTTTTAATTAATACTTTCAAAAAAGTGATATTATGCAAGAAAAACTGGAGGACGTGCTATGGGAAAAAAATGACTTTATAAGCAGCAAAATAAGTTTGGACTCCTGAGCTGGGTAAGAATATACATTATAACATGTAGGAAAAAAAACAAAACTAAGAGGGAAATTCACCTTAATTCTGGGAAGAGGTTAGAAGGAGTTCCCCATCTGTCCTAGTTCCTTGGTAGGAGAGAAATTCTGATCACTGGAAGCACAGGAGGTGGGAAATGGTCTTCCCCCCCCCCCAGAAATGTATCCAATAGATGAATCAGGGAGGAAATGAGCTGGTGGGTGTGCCCTCGACTAGATCCGTTTTCTTTGCCCCGAGAGGTACATTCTGGTTTGCTGTTCAATTCAGGGGCAAGGAATCAGTAGCTTATGGTACTCTACATTTTTAATCAGCCTGATGAGTATTAGGGCTGTGTCCTTTTCTCAGTAATTCCAAACCTGGGAGAGAAAGAAAGACCCATTCCCAAACCCCGGCACTATGTGCACATCGTACAGAAGCCCAGATGCTGGAGAAGGCAGTGGTCACCCCAGCTCTTGCAGAGACTGCGAGTGCACACGATGGAGAGCAAGTCTAGTGACAGGACCCCAAGAGCCCTGTACAGGCTGCCTGATGCACCCCCTCAGTCCTCAGTGTCTTCCTGCGTGCTCTCACAGCTTCTAAGCAATCCAGACCCCTGGAAGAATTTCCTGGACTTGACTGTATGTCCCAAAATGAATCGCCATCAGTTCTGAGTACTTGGCTTCTGAAAAATTTCACATTCTTTTTATACAAATTCACTCATGACTGAAAATGTATCCATATCAAGCAATACATAGTTGGTTCCCATATGAGGACACACACTTAGGGGTTTCCTTAACTCTAAGATATGATTCCAGGTGACATGAGGAAACCTTCTCAATATACAAATAAGCACATGCATGGAGTGAACTGTATGCTTAAGAAAAATAGGAACTCCAAGATCCCTGAACATGCCCATGCTGAGCAAAACATGTCAATTCCAGTGCATGTTATCCTAGACATACTCTCTCTAAATTCACAGATTCCCCAAAAGTCCCAAGTGTAAAGACTTTCTCCATGGATGTTTACTGACTATCTCTTTTTTGTGGAAGAATCTGGTCTTAAGGAAAACATACTCAAGAAGCAGAGGACCTATTAAAAACACATTTTCCATTTGGAATTGTCATTTGGTTAGCAGCTCCAACACAGAGGAAAAACAAGTGAACTAAATAAATTACTGAAATGATCATTCCTTCACCAAAACTCAGAGAGTTAACATTCCCCACCAGTTAATACTACTGTTAACTTTCCCTGACCACAGTACAGATAGCTGGTTTTTGGAAATGTATTGGGCGAACTGAAGTTTTCTCAAAGGAAGAAGCAAAATATAAACAGAGACGCTTATTGGAACTGGCATACACACAAGCAGCTGACAGAGCACATTTACTGCAAAAATCCAAAGGGAACTATAAATTCTGAAGTTCACTTTACAAGTTAAAATGCTCAGCATCGATTCCCAGATAAAATCTTTGTCAGTAAATTTTTGCACATATGCTCTGTGTTTTGGTGGAACAAATTATCTCTGAACCTGTAAATAAACCATGTAAGTGGTCATCATGCTAAAAATTATTAGCGACCTACTGCTGTTGGTGAATACTTGCCACACTCAGCAGTGATGGCTATGGTACTGAAATGGCTTGAAGCCAACAGGTATCTGAATTCTACCCAAATGGCCAGACCAATCAGATTACATGAGGCAATAAATACAAAGCACCTAGACGATGACTGGCATATACCAGGTCCTCAAAAATGGTTTTCATTAATTAATGATGCAATTTAAATACTCATAGAACATGAAAATGCCCACTAAGAAAACTAGATGAGCTTTCTGGAGGTGGTGCCAGCCTGTGCTTGGACGGACCAGAGGAAGGCTGCTAGAGAACACGAGAGGCTCCTTGGATATGTTATTGCATAGAGTGGTGTCCAGAACAGGAGGTGGCATCTGGGAAGTGAAGAACTAAGCAAGGAAGGGGCGGGCGAAGGTGGAGATGACACAAGTGCGCCTGGAGCTGGAAGGCAGGGCCCCTAAGGTCCAAGGGTGCTGGCCTTCTTTATCATCCAAAACCTGGGACACGCATCTCAGTGTAGCAACCCAGACTCCACACACAAGGCGCCGAGACAGCTCATCCTACCACCTGCAGCTCAGAGCCAGATGTTGTGCATGATGGCCCTCAGGTTTTACGTAAAGGTGACATTTGCAATTAATGAGAGCTACGAGTGGTATCCTACAGGGAGGTGGAGCAAGAGTGCCACATGGATAAAAACGAAGCTTGTACTTTTAGAATTTTCGTTCCTTTTTTTTTCTTAAACACAGTAGCTCTCAGGTCTTAACTTTTAGGATTTCGACAACTCAATGTTTTTCCCTTAAATCAAGGCACCGTCAAAAAAAAAAAAATCAGCTGAGTCACCATCAAGGGACTTTTGTTTTAATGTGTCTATTTTACAGCTTAATGGAAACTAAACACTAAAATACTTCCTTTTACATATTAAAAAGAAAAGGCCGACATTGTTTTGTTAAGCTTGGGCCAGGTCATGTGGCTCTTTGAACTGTGGCCATCATGTTTTCCTAAGCTTTGCCCTACCCAACCCCACGTTGGGGAGGTGACTCTCCTCTCTCTGATTTACTTTCTAAATAAACTATATTTTCTAATCTAAAAAAAGAAGAAACAAGAGGAATAAGACAAGGTCACCATGGTGGCTCACACCTATAATCCCAGCACTTTGGGAGGCTGAAGACTGCATGAGCCACGGAGTTCAAGACCAGCCTGGGCAACACAGTGAGACCACATCTCTACAAAAATAAAAAATTAGCCAGGCATGGTAGGGCACACCTGTAGTCCCAGCTACTCTGGAGGCTGAGGCTGGAAGATTGCCTGAGCCCAGGAGGTTGAGACTGTGGTGAGTTGTGATTATGCCACTGCCCTCCAGCCTGAGTAAGAGTCAGATTCCAACTCAAAGAATGTTCATAGCTTAAAAATAGTTGAGGCTGGGCAAAGAGGCTCACACCTAAATCCCAGCAAGATGGGAGGCTCAGGAGAGAGGACTGCTTGAGCCCAAGAGTTCAAGACCAGCCTGAGCAACACAGCAAGAACTCGTCTCTACAAAAATATTAGCTGGGTATGGTGGTACGCCGCGGTAGTCACAGCTATGTGGGAGGCTGAGGCAGGAGGACAGCCTCAGTCCAGGAGGTCAAGGATGAGAGTGAACTGTGATGGAGCCACTGCACTCCAGCCTGGGTAACAGAGTGAAACTACAACTCAAAAAAAAAAAAAAAAAAAGGTTAAAATACTCCATAAATGAGAGAAACACAACTGCAGCTCCCAGTGAGGCAGTGGACTGTTTCTGGACGGAACCCTGCCCTGTGCAGCACTGCTCCAGTGACCTGGGATCTCAGCTCTTCACTGCCTGACTTACACTACAGGGTGTTGGCAAGGCAGATACGCTCATCAAACCTTTCCTGTGGCCACTATTATACCAGATCCCTTTACACAGAACTCTCACTGTCACTGCAGTCCTGCTCTTAGCGATGCGCTTACTCTATGCCACTTTCAAAAACAACCGATCTTTCAGTTTTCCTCTCTAACCCTAAAATGCAAGGGTTTTGTTTGCATGTACTCTGCAAGAGGTTAAAAAGATAACTGCTTTGGTTTTGTTTAACCTGTAAGTATATTAAATAAACTAGATTTTTTTACTTAACAGTTACTAAAACTGTGTGCATATATATTCTACTTTCTGGAAACGATCACAATGTGAACTATATTAACTATTTAAAATATGCAAGTAAATACTTTAAAGCATCCACTGCAATACCAGTTTTGTGAGAATGTGTAGTGACTATAATCAAGAAATAATTTGGTGGGTTTTTTTTTGGGAGGTGGGGGGTGGGACAGGGTCTCCCTATATTGCCCAGGCTGGCCTCGAACTCTTGGGCTCAAGTGATCCTCCTGTCTCAGTCTCCTGAGTAACTGGGACTACAGTTGCACACCACAGTGCCTGGCTAAGCCTTAATTTTAATCGTGAAAGTACAAGACAGTATGCTGATTACAACACTGGAGCCATACTGCCTTGGTTTTAACTTAATCCTGGTCTCTTCATTTATTTAAGTAAAGGGATCAAATGCTACATAGGCCTTTTGTACCTGGACTTTTCCACTTCATAACCTGGGGAGAATGACAACACTCACACACCCAGAGCTCCTTCAAGGATTCAAAGCATTAACAAATGAATATCTTAGTATTGAGCCTAGCTCTTAATAAGCACTATGTTACTGTTAGCCATTATAGTTTTTATGTACCAATTTTTAAAATTTTGATGATATATATACTATACAATTTACCATTTTAACCGTTTGTAAGTACACAGTTCAATGGTACCAAGTATACAAGGGGTTTTCAAAAAGTTCATGGAAAAGGAATATCATGACAAAACTATGCAGGGATTTCAAAATTTTTAGCACCAAACTAAACTTGGACTAACTTGTTGTACTATGTCTGAACAGTGTCTAGTTTGAGGCACTAAAAAGGTTTGAAAAGTCTGAAAAGAACCTGTCAGAGCAACATGAATTCTGCTAAAATTGAAGAACAGGAAAATGCTGGTGAAGCCTGGGAGGAAGAATGGTGAAATCACTGATGCTTTATGAAAAGTTTATGGGGACAGGGTCCCAAAGAAACCAGCAGTTAAATAACAGGTAATTCGTTTTAGAAAGGGATGAGAAGATGTTGAAGATGAAGCCTGCAACCACCCTCATCAATCTGCAGTGAAAAAAATGCATCTTGTTTGTGAATTTTAGAGGATGGACAACATAGAAACAACAGCTCATACCACAGACATCTCAAAACTGAAAAATTAAGTTGAGGAAAGTTTCCGCTTGATCAATACCAAAACTGCTGTGCCTAGATCAACTCCAGACAAGAGGAGAGCTTGCAGTGGAAATTTTAAACAAGTGGGCCCAAGATCCTGAAGCATTTTTTCAAAGTGTGACAGGAGATGAAACGTAGCTTTCCCAGTACAATCCTGAAGACAAAGTGCAAACAATGGCTACCAAGCAGAGGAAGTGATCCAGTCAAAGCAAAGGCAGACCAATCAAAGATCATGGCATTTGGCTTGTTGACTTTCTGGAAAGCCATCGAACAATAATACCTCTGTGTATCACGATAGTGTGTTGAGAAAGTTAACCAAAGCTTTAGCACAAAAACACCTGGGAAAGCTTCTCCAGAGACTTACTCTCCACCATAACAATGCTCATTCCTTGCATCCTACACGGGCAATCTTGTAAGAGTTTCGATGGGAAATCATTAAGCATCCACTTTACGATCCTCATCTGGCTCCTTCTGCATCTTTTTGTTTCCTAATCTTAAAAAAATCTTTAAAGGACACCAATTTTTTTCAGTTAATAATACAGAGGAAGAAGAAGAGGCAAGAATGACCCCGTGGCCGACCACAGCCTGCACGCTGCTCTATCCCCACATCCAACGCCTTAGTTCCCCCACCATCACCACCATGCCCAAGAGAAAGGCTGAAGGGGATGCAAAACCAGATAAAGTCAGGGTGAAGGAGAAACCACAGAGAAGATCTGCAAGGTTGTCTGCTAAACCTTCTCCTCCAAAGCCAGAGCTCAAGCCTAAGAAGGTCTCAGCTAAGAAGGGAGAGAAGGGTACACCAAAGGAAAAAATGGAAAAGTCAATGCTGGCAAGGAGGTGAATAACCCTGCAGAAAATGAAGATGCCAAAACAGACCAGGCACAGGAGATGCCAAGTGAAGTGTGTGCATTTTTGATAACTGTGTACTTCTGGTGACTGTGCAGTTTGAAATACTATTTTTTATCAAGTTAAAAAAATAATGTAAAAAAGACTGTATTGACATGGTTAAATTCCTAGGCCCTTTTGTTCTTTAGGGATGCACTAAACTGCTGGTAACATTATGTTATACAAAAGTGTCTTGAACTTGATAGAGCTGAGAAAGTTTAGATTTCTCGTTTTCATATTTTAGTTCCACTTTTCCATGACTTTAAAATCTGCTCGTATTTACACTGGTGTCCCACCATTACCACCATGCATCGTCAGCGATTTTTCATTTTCCCAACAGAAAACCCATATCCAAGAATACTTGAAAAGACTGTCCCCTACCCTCAGACTCTGGCAACCATCATTCTACTTTCTATCTCAATACATTTTGCCATTCCAGGCACTTCTCATGAGTGGACTCACACAATAGTTGCACTGTGGGGGTTTGGCTTATTTCAATGTAGCATGTCCTTAAGATTCATCCATGTTGTAGCACGTGTCAGAATTTCATGGTGTTTTATGTAGCAATTTATAAAATAATTCTTATACTCTTACTGTATCAATCAACAAATGTAAAGTGAAGGTTTTCTGCTCTCTTCTGGAGCTGACAAGTTGGAAAAATATATTCTTCGAGAGCAAGACTCTATCCATTCTAGACAGGTCTGTATTGCCAACACCAGTACAACGCCTAATCAATAAATATGTGTAAAAAGAGCAAATGACAAGTACAGGAAACAATCAAGTGTCTATAATGCTTTCCATTCCGTGCACCTGATCATTATGAGCCATATTGCGATAGAGACTTTCTGGAGACAGGTTTCTCTGAACGCCAAGCCTCAGCCACCATGCTTGAACTTAAAGGAAGAGTTGAATATTAGGTCCAGGAAAGAATAGTAAAGACAAAAGGAAGCTTAGGAGAACGGTTTAGAAAATACTTCTGTATTTTCTTAATCATGAATTAGTAGTCAACAGTTCATTTCTGAAATACTTGTTTTTTGTTTTTTTTTGAGTTGGAGTTTCAATCTGTCGTCCAGGCTGGAGTGCAGTGGCACTCTCACGGCCACCCCAGCGTCGACCTGCTGGGCTCCAGCGATCCTTCTGCCTCAGCCTTCCAAGTAGCCAGAACTACAGGCATGTGTTACCATGCCCGGCTAAATTTTTTATTTATTGTAGAGACGAGGTCTCGCCAAGTTTCCCGGGCAGGTCTCGAACTCGCAGGCTCAGGCAATCCACTTGCCTCGCCTCCCAAAGTGCTGGGATTAAAGCATTTGAGCCACTGAGCCTGACCATTTCTGAAATACTTATACAAAATGTTTGATGTAGCCTACTGAATTAGCACAGTACAATAAATATCTAATTTAACCATCTATCTTCATCAAGAATAAAAAACCATCACAGAATTCTGTAGTTTGGCTAACACACCATACTGCCCAGCAATCTACTAACTGGCATTCTTAGAATTCTAAGTTGTCATTTTATCTTTGGCATATAAGCAATTTTCTTATTTTGTTTAATGATGTTGGGGCATATGGTGCAACTAAAAGCAAAGCAATGGGTTTTACAATGCTCTAAATTAGAGACAAAGTAAAATTGCTACTAAGAAAGTTTTCAGGGTCCAAGGATGTATCTCTGGATATTTGGGACAGAAGGCATAAAGACAGCTAGTGCGAGGTAAGACCAGACAGCTCAGGTGGTTTTTGTGTGAAGGGCAGTACTTTCTTGTGTAGGTGAGGAATAGGATAGAATGCTGGAAATCCTTTAGCGAATTCTGCAAATTTCAAGGAAAGGGAAACATTCAACTTTTGTATAACTGAAAATGTATATTAAGGAGTAAGGTAACCAGATTTCAAAACAATGGCAATAAGAGCAATTACTGTGCATTATTCTGTACCAGGCACTTGGCTAAGTGCTTTCTATTTACTGATTCATTTAATTCTTAGAACAATCCTTTAAGGGAGCTATTATTATGATACTGTCTTAATAATTAAGAAAAGGAGACAGAAGTTAAATATGAAGTTCCAGGACAAAATCCAGGTTTAAGAAGAAAAGTCATGTAAAGTCTGCCCCAATAATGGCTTTCAATACTACACTTATTATTCAATAAAACAGAAGCAAGCAGGAGAAACACACCATACTCAGACCAGGTTTGGGCCTTTTGGATCAGATGCCACAAGATGTTGTAAAAGTTACCCAGAAGAAAGTGTATACATAGTCCCAGATTTCAGAATGTCAAACATGTCAAAATTTCAAATGTATTACACATGGTTCAGTGACGCTGTGCTTTATAAAAGCACTGAGGCAGGATGGGGGGTGGTATCTGAGTTAGTCAAAGCCAGAACTCTTCCCTAGAAGGAACTCAGATGCTTACAATCTAACTTAAGGGTAGATGAGTTAAATAAGGAACAAAGGAGGAGAGAAAAGTTCTAACTGCAGGCCAAGATGGAAGTAGTTACCCCGAGATCACCCAATGGGGTGTCACCATTTGGAAGCTCTGAAACCCCAGCCTGAGAATGACCCAAGATAAGTGGCCCGGGCAGGGAGGAGGGAAACAGATGAGTTATATCAGGATCCATTATTGCAAGGAGAATCACAGAGCAGGAAGCACCTGTTCCCATTTCGCGACTGTTTTCTCCACTCTGGGACTTGTACCAAAAGGGAGCCCTTTCCGGCATGCAACCTCTGCAGCCACTGGAAGAACACCAACCAAAGATAATGTTCTTCTTGCCATGAGGAGAAACGCTAGAATACTGTAGGCTAAATAAAAATACCATCCCCCATCCTGCCTCAGTGCTTTTATAAAGTGCAGCGGCACTGAAGCATATGTGTAAGTACATTTGAAATTTTGACATGTATGACATTCTGAAATCTGGGGCTATGTATTCTACTTTCTTCTGGATAACTTTTACAACAGTTCTTCAAATTGGTGCCTTAAAAATAGAGGTCAGCCGGGCTCGGTGGCTCAGCCTGTAATCCCGCGCCTTTGGGAGGCTGAGGTGAGTGGATTGCCTGAGCCCGCGGGTTCGAGACCCGCCTGGGCAGCGAGACCTCATCTCTACAATAAAAAAAAATAAAATAAAATCAGCCAGGTGTGGTAGCGCATGCCTGTAATTCCGGCTACTCGGAAGGTTGAGGCGGAAGGATCGCCAGAGCCCAGCAGGTCGAGGCTGCAGTGGCCAGGAGCGGCCACTGCACTCCAGTCTGGGCCACAGAGTGAGACTCCAACTCAAAAAAAAAAAAACAGAGGTCATTGCCGGGCTCAGTGGCTAGCCTGTAATCCCGCGCCTTTGGGAGGCTGAGGTGAGTGAATTGCCTGAGCCCGCGGGTTCGAGACCTGCCTGGGCAGGCGAGACCTCATCTCTACAATAAATCAAAAAATTAGCTGGGCGTGATAGCGCGCGCCTGTAATTCCGGCTACACGGAAGGCTGAGGCGGAAGGATCACCGGAGCCCAGCAGGTCGAGGCTGCGGTAGCCCGGAGCAGCCACTGCACTCCAGTCTGGGCGACAGAGTGAGACTCCAACTCAAAAAAAAAAAAAAAAAAAATAGAGGTCATGAGATAAAAACACAGGCCATCAGAACCTGCCTGGGACCATGAAGTGCAGGTTTCATTCCCAAATGCCCCAGTGTTTGGGGTGACTGGCATATGCTAAGAATAAAGCAAAACATCCTGAAAATTCAGGAGGATTGGTTACCTCTGCAGGTCAATCTGTCTCTCTGCTGGGACTGCCTTTTTGGCTCCGTCTTGCAGTTTGGGTGCTTTGGCATTTCCTGCTTCCAAGCCCCCAGGGCTCTCCTGGCTGCCTGCGGCTCGCTTCCTCCCCTTGCTATTAGGCTTATTTACATCATCGTTTTTGGTTGGGTTGCCCTGAGATTCCGACTTGGGTCGGCGTCCTCTTCGGGGTTTGGAAGGGGCAGGTGGTCCTGATTCATCCACTTTCTCGTCTGTCTTTTGTTGGATATTCTCTGTCCCAGCTGCAGTTACTGTTCTTTTCTTTCCTCGGTCACTGCTGATGTTGCCCTGGGTAGCCTGATCAGAATTAATTTCCTGAAACAGCACAAAACAATTCTATGAACACACATTCCTAAGATCTGTACTGGAAAACAAGTGTTTCACAAGTATTTCACTTGAGGGTTTACTTTAGTGTCAAGCCTCACTCTCGGAGAACAGATAATATATGAAGGGACAAGAGTAAAGTTACAGGCAACTGAACTGTGCACACAAGAGGAGAGAGATATGAGGGCATCTTTGGGAAAGATGGCGAGTCCTGGGCAAAGATTGGGGAACAAAACCCATACAGTTATTGTCCTTATGTGGGCTATTATGGTAGGGGCTAATTTTTAAAAAAGTAAATAAAGGCCAGACTCAATGACTCACGCTTGTAATCCCAGTACTTTGGGAGGCTGAGGCTGGGTGACTGCTTGAGTCCAGAAGTTTGAGACCAGCTTAGGCAACATACCAAGACCTTTGCTCTACAAAAAATTTTAAAAATTAGCTGGGTGTGGTGGTGCAGGCAAGAGGATTATCTGAGCCCAGGAGTTCAAGGTTGCAGTGAGCTGTAATAGTGCCACTGCTCTCCAGCCTGGGTGACAGAGTGAGACTGCGACTCAAAAAAACCAAAACCAAACCAAAAGAGTAAATAAATATTTAAGTACAAATTACCTGAGTGCTAAGAGGTTAAAGGATACACTCTTCTGAAATAAAATCAGAGGAAGCATCAATTTCTAACCGGTCCCTGTTTGGGAATATCATTTAGACAATATGAAACAGAACCCTGTAATATAAAACGTGGAGTATTCTAGAAAGAGGAAAGAGACAGCATAAAGAACCTCAAGAGAGAAAGAGCTTGGTAGATTTGAGAAACCTGCACAGGAAGGAGTGATGGGAGAATGACACAAGACAAGGAAGGAGAAGCAGGCCAGGGCAGATCACGAGAGCCTCACGGGACACGCACAGAGACTAGGGTTTTCTTCCATTGCTAAAGAAAGTAATTTTCATCCTGAGGATGAACATAATCGACATTTTTAAAAGACCAGACTGCAGGCCAGATGTGGTAGCTCAAGCCTGTAATCCCAGCACTTTGGGAAGCGGAGTTGAGAGGACTGCCTGAGCTCAGGATTCGAGACCATTGAGCAACATGGCGAGACCTCGTCTCTACAATAAGTTTTAAAAAATTAGTTGGGCGTGGTGGCATATGCCTGTGGTTCCAGCTACTTGGAAGACTGAAAGTGGAAGGATCACCTGAGCCCAGCAGGTCGAGGCTGCGGTGGCTGTGCGCGAGCGACTGCACTTCAGCCTGGGTGACAGAGTGAGACTTTGACTCAAAATAAATAAATAAATAAAAGCCCAGACTGCTTGCTCGAAATGGCTGCTGGAATGCAAGGGGCAAGAAAGTTAACAAGGTAGAACTATGATAGATGCAGAATTTGAGATAGACAAGACAGAGGTAATCTTAAAATGGGGAAAACAGAAACAGGCAATTTGCAAAGGAACACATCCAAATACATAAGAAACATACTGGCAGTCAGCAAAATGCAAAATAAAATTATAGTGGGCATAAGTTTTGATACTGAAGACTAAAAAACATTTTAAAAATCCATAAACTGACTGGGCCTATATGGTTTGCGCCTATAATCCCAGCACTTTGGGAGACCGAGGTGAGAGGATTGCCTGAGCCCATGGATTTGAGACCAAACTAGGCAACTTGGCGAGAACACATCTCTACAATAAATCAAAAAACTAGCCAGGTGTGGAGGCATGTGCCTATAGTTCCAGCCACTTGGAAGACTGAAGCAGAGCAATCACCTGAGCCGAGCGCAGTGGCTGTGAGCATGCCACTGCACTCCAGCTGGGGTGACAGAGTGAGACTCCAACTCAAAAAAATAAAACAAAACCCATAAATCCTGCTGGTTGGCATGTAGAGGAAAAAAAGCACTCTCATACCCTGCTGGGTAGAAACGTCAAGAATTCCAGTCTTTCAGAAGTCAATATGGAAATGCCTAAAGTCTGTATTTATCTTTTGACCTAGCAATACCACTACGAAAAGTTAAATGAAGAGGGAGCCAGTTGCCTTAGGTGCTAAGGACAAGAAGTCTCCTAGAGGAAAGCACATGCCTGAATCTATGGAATGCACGTGCTGGGGTCTGCTTTTAACCACCTCCCATATTCATCCTGTGTGTTATAATTTCCTTCACATAGCCAATAACAGAAGAAAATGTGCTCACTTGTTAAACATATGCATATCCAGTTTGCTGGACAATTTTCACATATATGAACTGATAAATTGGTGTATACATCATTGTGCTTGGAAAAGTGGTTAGCAAGAAGTATCTTTTAGTTTTTTTTTTTTTTAAGTATAATAATAAAATAGGTTTTTAGCCTATAAGGCAGAGAACAAGACCTAGAGGGAAAAAAGGTCTATAGCCACTTATGGGAACCTGATAGGAAAGCTATCATGTTTTTGCCAAAAATACAAACCCTGCCTCTTCCAGCTACAGTGACTTTGTTAAAACATTCTTTGGAAGTGTGAAAAGGTTGAAGTAAGAGTTTGGAATAATATATTGTTAAAGTTCACAAAGAAAGGAAGTGAAAGATCTTTACAAGGAGAAATACAAAATTCTGATGAAATAAACTGTAGAAAACACAAACAAATGGAGAAACACCCCATGCTCATGGATTGGAAGAATCAACACTGTTAAAATGACCATGTTACCTAAAGTAATCTAAAGAATAAATGCAATCCCTATCAAACTATCAATGTCATTTTTCACAGAATTAGAAAAAACAACCCTAAAATTCATATGGAAAAAAGAGCCAGAATAGCCAAAGCAATCCTAAGCAAAAACAAGAAAGCTGGAGACATCACATTACCTTCAAATTATACTAGAAAGCAGCATAGTACTGGTATAAAAGCAGACATGTGGGCCAGTGGAACAGAATACAGAAGCAGACATGTGGACCAGTGGAACAGAACAGAGAATCCAGAAATAAACTCGAATACCTACAACCTATATATGGGGGAAAGGACACCCTAATCAACAAATGGTGCAGGAAAAAATGGATAGCTACATGCAGAAAATTGAAACTTGATCCCTATCTCTTTCCATATGCAAAAATTAACTTAAAATGGATTAAAGACTTAAATGTTAGACCTGAAACCATAAAAATCCTAGAAGATGGCCAGGCACAGTGGCTCAAGCCTGTAATACCAAAAAATAACTCAGAGAGTCAGGGTTTGGTCAATCAGAAATTAGGCTTTAAATGTCCAGTTTCAAAATAACATGTAATTAATTGTAGGCAGAGGCTGGAAAGATTACTTATGGCTGGTTGTCCTAAATAGACATTTGTGCCTCTGCAAATGTTCCACCCTTTAATATGTATTATAAGTACATACTGTGACTGAACGTCTGTGGCTATGTGCATTTTTGAGTTAACCCTTTGCACTCGGAGACATCTCGTGGATCACCTACCAGCAACTTGACAGCACTTTTTAATGAAATAGTGAAAAACGAATCACTTTATATTAAATACTATAATGTTGGAATCAATTATTTTATTGTAATGATATTTAGCTTGTAATGGAATTTTGGACATGGAGGAACTAATTTATGATTAAAAAAATCAAAATTTTATAGCTTATATCTTCCTAATGTGTGAAACAGTTACATGCATTACAGATTCATTGATACGTGTTGTGCAACAGTAATTTGATGTCTTACACCTAGTGTTTTTCTATTTGAGCAGATAGTGCAGTCTCGTTTTCTACCTTACACGTTAATAATATGTAATTTATTTCCAGTCTGTGCACCACTGTGAAAGCACTTCACACATTCTCATTCTACATAATGTCATAATTTTTTTTGTAGATCCCAATATGTATTCCATTTCTTAATTTGCTTTTTCATGCATTTTTAATGGAAAACTTCAAGGAAAAAAACATTTTTGAAAAATTTCCACTGGCATAAGTTTCTCTTGTATAATCACCAGCAAGCTCTTTATGTCCTGAGAAGGGCCATCCAAGTGCAAAGGGTTAATTTTGTTTATGTCAAGACTGCTTAATTCTACAAAAGGATCCCACAAAATTCAAACCCATTGGTTCCTGCATTCCAGAGTTTGAACAGCTGCAGGGAACCGGTTACCTGAATCCCCTGACATGTTTAAAATAGCAAGTAGAAAAAATTTAGATATTGAGAGATTGATCTAAACATGTATCCTCATGAATTCAGTTTGAGGTCAGAAAATGAGCATTTGGATAGAAAAAAATAAAGCAATTGTGGAATAACTACACGGGATTTTTTCGGTAATAATCTAAAACATTTGATGACCTCCATAAATACAAGGTACAGGTGAAAAAGACAAGCATGTCAAGATATGAATTCTGTGGAGAAACAAATACTTGATAGTACTTTCAAGCCATTTCTACTAAGATAAATTATGCAGTTGAATGGATGCAAAGTAAGATGTGTCTAATGTCTAATTATATGATACCCCTTTTTCTTTTGCCAAAAAAATTGTTAAGATTTCGGTGGCAGAGTTTAAGGGTCAACAATAAAGAATACAGCTATTAAATTAAAAACTCAAAACACACATTTAAAGGCTAAATTAGGGCAGAGTGTGGTAGCTCAACCCTGTAATCCTAGCACGTTGGAAGGCTGAGATAGGAGAATGAGAATCACTTGAGTTCTAGAGCTCAAAGGTGCAGTGAGCCATGATGGTGTCATTACAATACAGCCTGGTGTCAGAGTGAGACTATCTCTTAAAAAAAACAAAAAACAAAAAAAAAACAAAAACAAAGGCTAGCCAGACACGGTGGCTCATTTCTATATTCCCAGCACTTTGGGAGGCTGAGGTGAGAGGACTGCCTGAGCCCATGGGTTCGAGAACAGCCTGGGGAACTTGGCAAGACCTCAACTCTACAACAAACCAAAAAATAAGATAAAATAAAAAGAATTAACTAGGCATGGGGGTGTGCACCTGTAGTTCCAGTTACTTGCAAGGCTGTGGTGGAAAGATCACCTAAGCCCAGCAGATTGAGGCTGTGGAGGCCGTGAACGTGCCACTGCACTCCAGCCTGGGCGACAGGGTAAGAGACTCCAACTCAAAAATAAAAAGGCTAAATGATAAAGTGTGGCTTTTAAAAGTACAATAAAAACAAAACAGAGTGCTTTTCTCGAACTCTTCACGGATCACAAATACTCTCAACTCCTGTTCTTGCAAAGTGTTGAGACAGGCATGAGAGGAGGACAGCACTATGAGTCACCACATAAATTCTTATAAAACAAAGTGGGTGGATGTAGGTAGAAATCAATTCTGGAAAGTGAAGCAGAGTACGTACGTGTTGCAGGGAGAAGTAGACACAAGCATAAAATGCAGTTCGTGCATTAACCTGTTGGCTGGGGGTTTCTTACGCCTGTAAGAATCACCATGGGAAGAATCTATTTGTTAAATTAAAAAAACTTACCTTGTTCTTTACCGGGTCAATATTCTTTCCAGGTGTGACAGAAATAATTCTCACAGGGTTCTCTTCATTTTCACTACCCCCAGTTTCTGCTGCCTCTGAACTCTGTTCCCTGTTGAAGAGAAAGAAATCATGGCTTCTTATTTCAACACATGAATACAAAGTTTACTCCTCACTATAGCCATAAGGAAAGGCTTAGACTGGTTTAGAAACACCGCCAAGCAAAGCAACGACAGCAGGATTCACATCTTTTGTGGTTACAGACTAATGCTTGATGATGTCATGATAATGATTTTCATTTAACAGTAATAACATAAGACAGAAAGGACTGCCTAAAACTCCTGACAAAATGATTGTCAAGAAACAAAATAACACAACTACTATAAACGCTGTCTCCTGGAAGCAGAAAATGCCAGAACAAAAATAAAACTATGGGCCACAGCACAGTCTACTCTAAAAGGGGGCTGCAAGGCAGGACACTGGGAAGGATTTGAGCCTCCACCCACTGAACCACATCTGTTCCCTTATGAATGTATTTTATGTTTTGGGATTCTTCTGCTAAAAATGGTTTACAACATCACTGGATGAGTGTTTTTTTAAGATCTCATCTGTAAGGATACAATCTTTAAAAGTCTCAATATTTTAGTGCTCGTAAGAGCAGGGTGAGAAATGATAAATGTTTGAGGTGATGGATACCCCAGTGACTGAATGGATCCATACACATGGCATACATGTCTCAAAATATCACATGTACCCCATACATATGTACAAGTAGTATATATCAATAAAAATATTATGTTTAGCTGGGCTCGGTGGCTCAGCCTGTAATCCCGCGCCTTTGGGAGGCTGAGGTGAGTGGATTGCCTGAGCCCGTGGGTTCGAGACCCGCCTGGGCAGTGAGACCTCATCTCTGTAATAACTCAAAAAAATCAGCCGGGCGTGGTAGCACATGCCTGTAATTCCGGCTCCTTGGAAGGCTGAGGCGGAAGGATCGCCGGAGCCCAGCAGGTCGAAGCTGTGGTGCCTGGGAGCGGCCACTGCACTCCAGTCTGGGTGACAGAGTGAGACTCCAACTCAAAAAAAAAAAAAAAAATGTTCATGTAAAAGAAAAAGTAGAGACAAGTGGGAATTCTTATACAGTGGCCAATGGAGTAAATGCCTAATATGTTAAAATTAGCAGGAAATATTTCTACAAGTGGAAATTACTAGAACAATGTTATCTTAACTCACCCTCTCCTAACTTAAGTCAAAATTAAAAAGCAATCAATTCATTGGCGTTATATTTTCATAGTTTTCCTAAGTGATGAATTTTCTTATACATAAAAACACAAAGAATAGTGGCGTCCTCTTTTAAATAAATTCTGCATTACTATCCCTTTTTATGCGGAGAGGATCGGGGTCTCACTCTGTTGTCCAAGGCTGGAGTGCAGTGGCACCATCACAACTTACTGCAGCCTCTACCTCCTGGGCTCAGGCGATCCTCCCACCTCAGCCTACTGAGTGAGCTGGGACTACAGATGCACACAACCACAGATGACTAATTTTTTACTTTTTGGAGAGATGAGGTCTCACTATGTTGATCAGTCTAGTCTGGAACTGCTGGGTTCAAGCAAACCTTCCACCACAATCTCCCAAAATGCTGGAAATACAGGTGTGAGCCACTGCATGTCTGCAATATGGTTTCAAAATGTATAATATTTTATACCAAAACATCTCTAGAGGTAGAAGTCTATTTTATGATACAGTGCTTTATAAGTTAAAAGAACCAAGGAGTGAGTGCTAGTAACAAAAACAATTGAAGGAAAAATTGCCTTGATCGATTTCCGGTTGAAGGGTTCAATTCTGAATTTACATTAATATTGCTTCCAGTCTCCGTGCCAGTGCTTCTAACATAAGGTTTTCTTCCCGTTGCTGATAAAGGTTTGTTTACTGCACCCAATACTCCAGCAGGCTTTGGCTAAAAATGACACACACCAATGTTATTCTACACCTTACTGAAAGGAATACCTGTCAATTTAGACACATGTAAGCGATATTGTTTAGCCTAAACCAAGGGATTGATGTCACCTTGGACAGTTAAACACTAAAAGTATTAGAAATGGTAATTATGTAAAACTGTGTTTGGCTGTCTTAATACAATTAGAGTCATAAACATACATACATACATACAAACTTGGGCAATATTTGTTAACCTTTATTATCCAATCAAAATAAACAATGTTTCTAAATCACAGTGAAGTATATAACATGCCCTATAAACAAACTAATGAATATGCATAGAAACAGTTTAGGAACTGTTTACCAAAAACTACATTTCCTTTTGCTCTTTTAGGTGTCATCACAGAATTTTTTTTATAGAACATAGACTGTCAAACTTATTAGTACTTTAAAATCATTTTTCTTTATCTTACACATGTGAGTTTATCACACCATTTCACAAGAAAATCCGCTCTGTGGACTGTAAAATTGTTTTTTTTTTTTTTTTGAGTCAGAGTCTCACTCTGTCGCTCAGGCTGAAGTGCAGTGGCATGCTCACAGCCACCGCGGCCTAAACCTGCTAGGCTTAGGTGATACTTCTGCTTCAGTCTTCCAAGTACCGGAACTACAGGTGCTTGCCACCATGCCTAGCTAATTTTTTGATTTATTGTAGAGACTAGGTCTCACCAAGATGCCCAGTGAGCCACCACTTCCAGCCTTGTGGACTATAAATTAATGGAAGCTTACCCTAACTAATAAGAACACACAGTGGCAATTCAGAAGAGTGGTACAATGGCAGAAAAATGTCAGCACACAGCTGCTTTAGATGCTACAACTCTATAATGTGATCTTTAAAATCCTGGAACTATAAAATTCAGGGGACATTTAAAGACATTTCTAAGGAATAGCAGAAGTAATACACATAAGAAATAAAGGTCCCCATATCATCAAGTACATAATACCTTTCCTGTTAACAGAAGCACTCTTGTCTCTTCTGAAATATAATTCTTGTCATTACAGAAGTCCTATAAAAAAAAGAGATATCAAAGTGAATACGCATAATTTTGCTGTACCTAAAAGACTTTTTAGACTTTGTGCCTTGCAATAATCACAACTGTGCTAACATATCTACTAAGTCATCAAATAATCTAAAAACATTTAATGAATCATATCATAAAGTCTAGCTTTAAATTAGATTTGTGGCACTGAAGAGTTAAGAAAATGTCAGAGGTAAATTTCCTAAATCTCACTGTAAATAAAGCACATTCCTAATTTTTCATATGGGTCAGTGCCAACAGTCTTCAGTTTATTCATTAAATTATCTTCACCCCTCCACTTTATCATCAAATATACAAATATTGGGATCTCAAAGCATCCAATGTGGTGCTATGCACATACTTGGCACTTAATATTCAGTGAAGAAATGCCATCCTTAATCTCAATAAATTACCCTCATTGAAAAAAATCTATAACCTTAACTAATAGTATTACATTTCTGGTTAGGCATGGTGGCTCATATCTGTAATCCCAACACTTTGGGAGACAGAGGCAAGAGGACTGCATTAAGTTCAGGGGCTCGAGGCTAGCCTAGGCAACTTGGCAAGACCTCATCTCTACAGTAAATTTTAAAAACTGTCAGGTGTGGTGGTGCATGCCTGTGGTTCCAGCTACTTGGAAGGCTGAGGCAGAAGAATCGCCTGAGTCCAGCAGATTGAGACTGCATTAGCTGTGAGCGTGCCACTGCACTACAGCCTGGACAATGGAGTGAGACTCCTACTCAAAAAAAAAAAAAAAAAAAAAAGGAAAAGAAATGAGGAAAGTAGTCATGTATTGAAAACAGAAAAGCCTAAGTTATTATTATTATTTTGAGTCAGTCTCACTCTGTCACCCAGGATACAGTGCAGTGGTACAACAGCCTCAACCTGCTGGGCTCAGGTGATCCTTCCACCTCAGCCTTCCAAGAAGCATGAAATATAGGCATGTGCCACCACGCCCAGCTAATTTTTGATTTATTGTAGAGATAGGTCTTAGCATGTTGCCCAGGCTGGTCTCGAACCCAAGGGCTTAATCGTCTTGCTTCTGCCTCCCAAAGTGCTGGGATTACAAGCATAAGTGACTGTGTCTAGCTTCCTAAATTAATATTAAAAAGACTAAAACAGCCGGGTGTGGTGGCTCACGCCTGTAATCCCATCACTTTGGGAGGCGGAGGAGAGAGGACTGCCTGAGTTCAGGAGTTCGAAACCAGCCTGTCAACTTGGTTAGATTTCGTTTCTACAATAAATCAAGAAATTAGCTGGGCATCATGACGTATGCCTATAATTACAGCTACTTGGAAGGCTGAGATGGAAGGACTGCCTGAGCCAAGCAGGTCGAGGCTGTGGTGTCCGTATGTGTGCCACTGCACTCCAGCCTGGGCGACAGAGTGAGACTCCAACTCGGGGAAAGAAAAAACAAACAAACAACATACATTGTTTTAATAAAGTAAGAATAAACTAATATAAAAAAACTTTAAACCCCTCTTCTTTCCTGGAAGGAACATAAAAACCACAATAAACGTGATTTGTTTTCTGCTCAATAGAGAATATTTTTGTCCCAAGCTTTGAAAGACAATCTCCCACTCCTTGATAAAGCAAGAGGTATTTGTTTACTCTATAGTCAAGAGAATCCAATACTTGCCTCTGAACTGATGGCAACTGAAGTTTAAATCAGTTTATTGTAGTAGAAAACTTAAGGAGAAGAAAATTACCTTTTCCGGTTGTGTAAAAAACTTCATTGGGAGGACTGGCTCCTTTGGAGAGTCTGCATTGCACATGGCGCTTTTACTGTTTATAACACACAGAGCCACATCACAAACTGTATAAAGTTTCTAGGGGGAAAAAAGATACATTAGAGCTAAAAGAAGGATTTGTGAATTAGTCCTTCAACATTTCATAGGTTTGTCCAGTAGTGCTGATGTAGCCTCCTGGTGAAGAAAATAAACCCACACTCTTAGTTTAACAGAACGCTAAGTACACATTAAAAGTAACAACCAAACCAAACCAAAAAAAGCACACAAGAGGATAGCTATTAAAAAAAAAAAAAAAAAAAGGGATATCTATTCTCTGAATCTTCATAGACAGAACAATTTCATTCTTATCATTCTGCTCTACAGAAGTTTTAAAATCTTTTTCAGGGTATTACAGATTATCAAAATAATAAAATTCACATATAATGAAATGCAATAAAAACTGACTATAAATATACTTTCATAAACATTCTGCAATATAAATTCTTATGTTACGGTTAGAACCTAAGTATTACCTCAAGTGAGATAATACTTTTCTATACATTAACAGCCACTGGCCTAACACTCGGCTTACTTCATTTGTTTTGGATTCATCAGGAGACTGGGCATCTCGGGTGAGCTTGATGTTCTCTGCCATTTTCTTCATAAAGGCATGACTATTGTTTTCATTCTTCGTCATTAAAACTTCAAGCATGAACCATAGGCACCTGTAGGGTAAACACATTAAAGAGTTTAGATGTAGGTGCTTGAAGGAACACATTTGTTACTGGGAAGTTCTGTTGTCTGAATGTAATAAAATAAAATATAAAGCCAACTCTAATTACTAGCAGAAATATAGTTCCAGTTAATGTCTATTCAAATGGAAAGTTAAGTCACAAAGTAACATCTTAAAAATGGAAATGTAGCCAGACGTGGTGACTCATGCCTGTAGTCCCAGCACTTTGGAAGGGGGAGACAAGAGGACTGTCTGAGCTCAGGGATTTGATACTATCCTGGGCAACTCGGTGAGACCTCATCTCTACAATAAATAAAAAAATCAGCAGTGCGTGGTGGTACGCGCCTGTGGTTCCAGCTACTTGGGAAGCTGAGGCAGAAGGATCTCCTGAGTTCAGCAGATCGGGGCTGCGGTGGCCGTGAGCATGCCACTGCACTCCAGCCCGGGAAACAGAGTGAGACTCCTACAAACACAAACACACACACACACACACACGAAATGTAGCTTAATAGGACAGTTTCCTGAAGCTCATACAGATTCATCCTTGCATGTACTCAATAGAGATGATTCAACATGTCTGAACACCTGGTAATAATGAGCAAAATCAACATGTAGAAATCTTCACATTCTGACTCACTGTACGTTCTACAAGAGGTGTACAATTGGGATGTAGTTCTGTTGAGATACAAGCACCAATTGTAACTGAGGCTGATGTGTATGGTACCCAGCTACTCAGCTAAGCAGCTATTTCTCCAACCATTTTTACTGTTTTCCATTTGCCACTATGTATTTAATGAACCAAGTATCTGAAGAGAACAACTGAATTTCTAAGTAAAGGCGAATCCCAAATAAGGCTGAACATTAGAATCATTTGGAGGAAATTAAATAGACAAATGTGGGTGTGTGTGCCATAATAAGATCCCAGGATAAATCTCAGTTATTTACAGGAGTACTGTTTTACTATATGATGGGATAAATTGATGATATGCTATGCTATTTGCCTATATTCCATGTGAACTTTTTTTTTGAGTCAGAGTCTCACTGTCACCCAGGCTGGAGTACAATGACATGCTCACAGCCATCACAACCTCAACCTGCAGGGCTCAGGTGATCCTCTTGCTTCAACCTTCTAAGTAGCTGGAACTACAGGCAATAACTAATTTTTTTTTTTTATTTATTGCAGATTATGAGGTCTTGCCAAGTTGCCCAGGCTGTTCTCGGACCTTGGGCTCAGGCAATTCTCTTGCCTTAGTCACCCAAAGGGCTGGGATCATAGGCATGAGCCACCGCACCCAGTGAAAATGTTTTAAGAGACTAACGTACGGGGGCATTAGGCTTTTAGCTTAATAGCGCAATGAAAGCTGGCAATTTCAATAACAGTTATTAACTTTGGCAAAGCATTAGCTCTAGTTAGATACTAGATAGTTGTTGAAATCCTGGATGATCAAATAAAGGAGAATAAAAAATTGCAATCAATATGAATATAAAAAGTTAACACTTAATGAGCGTTTACCATCTCTATCAGGCATTAGGCTAAGCACTTTATCCTCATTTTATAATCTCATAAATCTGTAACAAGTATGTAAAATCATCCCCATTTTACAGATTAAGTAGCTTTTCTAAAAGTTTTTTTAGAGGGGTTAAGTAACCTGTTTAGAGTCACAGAGATTAAAAGGTGGCAACAATGAAAACCAGGTCTGATTTTTATACTTTAAAGAAAAATACACAAGCTGGGCTCGGTGGCTCAGCCTGTAATCCTGCGCCTTTGGGAGGCTGAGGTGAGTGGACTGCCTGAGCCCGTGGGTTTGAGACCCGCCTGGGCAACTTGGCGAGACCTCATCTTTACAATGAGCCAGACGTGGTAGCACGTGCCTGTAGTTCCAGCTACTTAGAAGGCTGAGGCGGAAGGATCGTTGGAGCCCAGCAGGTCGAGGCTGCGGTGGCCGGGAGCGGCCACTGCACTCTAGTCTGGGTGACAGAGTGAGACTCCAACTCAAAAAAAAAAAAGAAAAATACACAAAATAAATATAATAAACAGTATTTGAGCAACTATGTGCTAGACACAGGTGGCAACACTAGACTTATGGCCCATAGAGGGTGAAGGATCTGTTTATTAAAATACTGAAATCATTTCATTAATTCTTTAGGTTCAGAACTCCACTGCATTTTTAGTTAACTTTAAGATTCGGTCAACCCCGTTATGAAGAACTATAGGGTAAGAATTACTCTCATTTACAGGGGAGAGGTGAGGAAGCACTCTCATTGCAGAGCACTAGACTAATTTCTGTGAAAAGTTTTAACAAAAAACTTTGTAGTAACATTTGAAAGTAATATATATTATAAATATTATATGTGCCTACATATTATAATATTTATATATAATAAAATATATAATACTTATTAACACTTAACATGTGCCAACATAACATAAACTTTATTTCTTGAAGCATCTGAATCATGATAATATTGTGGTGAGAATCCTAATTCAGCCTTTTAATTTTAAAAAAATTGTATTTATTTACAGATAGAGTCTCACTCTCTAACCCAGGCTCGAGTACAGAGGCACCATCACAGGTCACGGCAGCCTCAAACTCCTGGGCTGAAGTGAAGTAGCTGGGATTACAGGTGGAAGCCACCATGTCTGGCTTATCTTAATTTTATGCAAATATGCTAAGACTAAGTGGTATCTGTCAATAAGAGATCTTGTAGTGGCACCATCACTGCTCATTGCAGCGTTGACATTCTGGGCTAAGGCTATCCTTTTGTCTCACCCCCCTAAGTAGCTGGGACTACAGGCCCAAGCCACCATGCCCAGATAATTATTTTATTTTTGTAGAGAGGAGATCTTGCTATGTTGCCCTGGGTGGTCCTGAGCTCCAGGGCTCAGGCCATCCTCCATCCTTGTTCCCCAAAGTGCTGGGATTACAGGCAGGAGCCCCAACAAGCCTATATACATGGATTTCTATGATATGTGTTGCTTCTTCTTGCCTTATCCAACAGAACTAATTCCTCTCCATCCCAAGTCTTTTCACTGAGCTTTCTGGAATACACTTTAATTGAAGCCGTACCTCCCCCATCCCCTGCCAAGCATACTTGCCTTGCATCCCCTGAAGTTACAGCCACTCATTTGGTCCAGTCACTCTTCCACAATCATAAAAATTATTCCTAAGAAGCCGTGTACCACTTCGTCACTTCTACCAACCTCTTTCTACCGATGTCACTTCTCAGCCTCTCTGTGTTCTTTGCATTCATTTAGTTTCTGGATTACAATTTCTCTGAACTTCATTTTTATGTCCTGCCATTTTTCTGGACAGCCTATCCAACCCTTTATTTCCTACCTCCTTGGCTGCTTCATTTCTTGTAATGCTTCATTTCTTGGCTTAAAAGCATCTCTCTCCCACAGACATTCCTAGACCTTGCCAACTCTTAGAAGTGGTCTACCTGTGAAACTATATATTCAACTATCCCATTCTTTGGATACCCCCTTTTTTTTTCAGTTTCCTTTCAAATATTAATACTATAAAGCTGTGTTCTCTGCTTGTGGGTACAACAAGGTCGTTAGGCTTGTTGATTTTCTAACCCTATCCTCATTGCTCTATATTCTTCCACCTTCACTTCATTTCCTTTCTAGTTTATAAATTCCATGAGCCAAATTTGTAATTAGTATTTTGAAAAAAGTATCAGGCCAAGCACAGTGGCTCATGCCTATAATTCTAGCACTTTTAGAGGCCAAGAGTTCAAGACCAGCCTGGGAAACAGGGAGATATCCTTTCTTTCTCAAAAACAAACAAATAAACAAAATCAAACAATTAGCAGGATGTGGTGATGAGGACCTGTAGTCCCAGCCACCAGGGAGGCTAAGGCAGAAGGATTGTGTAATCCCAGGAAGTTGAGGCTGTGGCGAGTCATTATTTTGCCACTGGACTCCAGCCTGGGCAACAGAGTGAGACCCTGACTCAAAACAAAAACAAAAATCCAACAACAACAGAAACAAACAAGCACACAACCAAAACTCTGAAAACAAAGTCTCAACTCCCTTACCAATTTTCCTTCTGGTACACATGCTTTGAAAAATCCAAGAACAAACTAAGTCTTACACATCTTAGCAGCCTCATTGAAAATGTATATTGCTAGAGAAATATCATGCAGCTGAGAAGCTTGATGTAATTATAATTTAAGATTTTAAAAAATATAGTTCTTCGCAGCAGCTGTTTTAGATCTTTATTCTACTCAAATCTAATTCTACCACCCTAACCCACCAGCCAAGGTCCAGCACCATTGTTATATGAAAACAACAGTCATTAGATAAGTCAACTTCTAGACACCAATCTTGGATAATTATTTTTATTCCCAAGCCTTCCCTTTGTCTCTTCCTAGGATACCACCCATTTCTCCTTTTGAAGACCTCACCTTGACTTATGACCATCACTGTTTCCTTTACACCCTTCCCTTTGTCTCTCCTTAGGGTACCACCCACTCTTCCTTCTGAAGACCTCACCTTGCTTTATTACCATCACTGTTTCCTTTACACATAATCATACCCCATCCCCTGCCTCCTTGCTAGAGACTTAATATTGCTTTGTTCCTTCCCTAGTCACAGCCAACTTTTCAAAAAAAGATTTGTCCACATGATTTCTATTCCGTACCCTTTGGTAATTTGGCTTTCACCTGCATTGTTTCATTGCAGCTGCCCCTGCTAAGGTTACCAGAGAGTGTTCTGTAACTCAATTCAATCGGCAGTTAACCTTATTTGTAAAATGATAACAGTAATTATCCCAGGAAGTGTTAAGGGTTAAATAAGATAATATTTGTAGTATACGTGACAAGTAATAAAAAGTCAATAAATGTTAGCTGGTTACTGACCATTTCTTTTCCCTTGACATATATATATTTTTTGAGTTGGAGTCTCACTCTGTCACCCAGACTGGAGTGCAGTGGGATGCTCCCAGTCACCGCAGCCTCGACCTGCTGGGCTCCGGCGATCATTCCGCCTCAGCCTTCCAAGTAGCTGGAACTACAGGCGTGCGCTACTACACCCAGCTAAATTTTTTTTTTTTTGATTTACTGTAGAGATGAGGTCTCGCCAAGTTGCCCAGACAGGTCTTGAACCTGCGGGCTCAGGCAATCCACTCACCTCAGCCTCCCAAAGTGCTGGGATTACAGGCTGAGCCACCAAGCCGGTTTCCTTACCATACTTTTTGTTCCTCAATACCACACTGCTTTTCCTTTGATCCTCAATATTTTCCCTCCACATTGTTTTTTGATTCTCTTTTCTTTCCATGACATGTCTGAAATATGACCTCTAAGAATCCCTATTTTGTTGATTACTTTCTTGCTCCTCTTTTTAAATTCTGTCGCCAACTGTGGTTTCTGTACCTGTTTTAAGTATAACCACAACAATAGAGCATGCATCTCACACACTATAGTTAACTACTTCTCTACCTCTCTTTCTGCATCATCAAATTTCAAATCATATGGGAATCTGCATGATGACTGCATCATATAACCCCATAGCCCAAGAATCTGGTAAAGTACCTGGCACACCAAAAGTAATCCATGAATTTTTTTGTTGTTGTTGTTGAGTCGCAGTCTCTGTTGCCCAACCTGAAGTGCAGTGGCATGCTTATGGCCACCGCAGCCTTGACTTCCTGGGATCAGGTGATCCTTCCACCTCAGCCTTCCAAGTAGCCACCATGCCCGGCTAAATTTTTGATTTACTATAGAGACAAGGTCTTGCCATGCTGCCCAGGCTGGTCTCACACCCCTAAACTCAGGCAGTCCTCTTGCCTCCACCACCCAAAGTGCTGGGATTACAGGCTTGAGCCACCACACCTGACTAATCCATCAATATTGATTAGCAAGAGATAAAGAGCCAAAGAAGAAAACATGTGGAAAGATAGACCAAACTGTTAATAGCAATGATGGGCTCTTAAGGGGTATGAATAATTATTTTTGTCTTCTTATGAATCAGTTTTAAATACTTTTAATGGACCGTCAATATGATAAAGAAGAAATGTCATTATAAAACACAGAAGGGTATATTTAAGTATGATTTTTCACATTCAAATATATTATCACTGATATAAAAAAAAATAAACCTTCACGGATCAGTCACAACAAAACAACTATTAAGCTGGAAAAAAAAACCAATCATAATCAACAGTTCAGAAGTCTGAGACCTCACAAAACACAGGAAATGGGATGCTTCATGGATATAGAGATGCTTCATGGATATGAATATTAGAAGAAATCTATGTTAGGTCATAGGCTGACCACAGAGACAACTGAGCAGTTAATACAGACTTTACAAAAACAGATCAGAAAAGTCAGAATGGTAGACTGCAACCCATGAGTACCAAAAGCAATCAGGAAGAATGGAAGAAGCATACTTTTAGACTTACCTCATAATTCCCAGAGAAAAAAATACAAATCATAGACAAAAAATTAGGCAAATATGACTAATTCATGGGGAGAGAGGAGGAAGAAAAAAAAAAACTAGACAGAAGCCATGAAGAACCCCAGACTTTGGAGTTACTAGTCAAAGACATTAAGCCAACTGTCTTAAATATGCTCAATGAGCTAAAAGAAACAAGGAGACTTATGTATGAGCAAATAGAGAATGTCAATAAAAATGTTAAAAGGAACCAAACAGAAATTCTGGGAAAGAAAAATATAGTTGATGAAATGAAAATTCACTGTAGGGGTTCAATGGCAGATTTGAACAGGCAGAAGAAAAATTCAGCAAACCTGCAGATAAGGAAATGGAAAATATTCAATCTGGACAGAAATAAAAAAGAAAAATGAATAGACCTGATGAATCTGTAAGACACCATTAGACATACCAACATACACATCATGCAATACCCAGAGAGACAGTATGTGGAAGAAACAACAATGGCTAAAAATTTCCCAATTTTGATGAAAGGCACAAATCTATACATCCAAGAAGCTCAATGATATCCAAGCTGTATAAAATCAGAAACTCATATTAAGATATATTCAAGTCAAATTGTTGAAACCTAGCAATAAAGAGAGACTATTGAAAGCAATAAGGAAGTGACTCATGAACAAGGAATCCTCAATAAGAGAAACAGCTGATTCCTCATCAGAAAGCATGGAGGCAGTAAGATGACATACTTCAAGTTCTAGAAAACAAACAAACAAACAAAGAAAACCCAGCCAACCAACAATTCTACATCCTGTGTAACTATACGTCAAGAACCAAGATATTCCCAAATAAAAAAAAGTAAAGGGAGTTCATTAGTAGTAGACATGTCTTACAAGAAATGCTAGTCCATCAGACTGAAATTAAAGGACACTAGACAGTAGCCTGAAGTAATAAGAAGAAATAAAAAACATGCGTAAAGGTTAATATCACAAGAAAATTGAATAGCTAGTATTATTGAACTTCAGTGTGTAACTATGCACATGGGAACACAGAGTATAAAGATGTGATTTCTGATAATAATAATATAAAGGGACAAGGACAGAGATGTATAAGAGGAAAGTGTCCATATACTCTTGTTTTTATGAGTAGGAGTCTCACTCTGTTGCCCAGGCTGGAGTGCAGTGGCACGCTCATAGTCACCACAGCCTTGAACTGCTGGGCTCAGGCAATCCTGCCTCAGCCTTCCCAGTAGCTGGAACTACTGGCAGGTGTCACCATGCCCAGCTAGTTTTTTGATTTATTGTGGAGATGAGGTCTCGCTAAGTTGCCCAGGCTGGTCTCAAACCCCTAGTGAACCTAGGCAATTCCTCATCTTTGCCTCCCAAAGACGACTGGGATTACAGGCATGAGCCATTGTGTCAGCAAGTGTCTATATACTCTTAAAAACTAAACTGTTACTATTCAATAGAGGTTGTTATAAGTTTGAGATGTTAGCTGTAGTACCCATGGGTAACTACTAAGAAAATAAAAATCAGAGAAGAAAAGAATCAAAAAAGTCCACAAAAACTAAATACAAAAAAAAGGGAGGTAATATTGAAGGGATTTAACAATAAAAAAAGGAATAAGCACACAGAAAACAAACAATTGCTTGGCAAAACTAACTCATTCCTTATAAGTAATTACTTTAAATGTAAAGAATGGGAAAGATATTTCACGCACAAAGTAACCAAAAGAGAGGTAAGTGGCTATTTTATTACCAGACAAAACAGATTTTAGAGACCACAGTGGACTTATAGGAGACAATAAAGGACTTTACTGATAGGAAGTCAAGGCAGAAAGAAGACATGACCATAATCAACACGTACAAAACTATGGGGCAGATAAAGCAACTGGCTCTCAAATGTATGAAGCAAAAGCAAACAGAATTCAAGAGAAAAATGAACAGTTCCATAATAACAATTGGAGACTTCAATACCTCATTTTCAATAATGTAGAGAAATATCCCAAGATCAATAAGGAAACAGAGAACTTGAATAATATTATAAACCAATTAGTCTGATCAGAGACAAAACCTTGCAATCAACAATAACAGAATACACATTTTTCTCAAGTGTGCATGCAACATTCTCTAGGACAAACCATATTTTAAGCCACAGAACAGGATTAATAAATTATAAACAACTGAAATTACACAATGCATTTTTTTCTGAACACAATATAATAGAACTAGAAATCAATAACATACAGGAAACTAAAAACTCAACAATACCAGGAAATTAAACCACACAGTCTTTAAACAAAAAATGGGTGAAAAAAGAAATCACAGAAGAAACTAGAACACACGTTCTCCAAATAATAACACAACACTGAAAAACATGGAATAAAGTAACAGCAGCGATGACAGGGAAATTTACTAAAAGCCGTACATTTAAAAACAAGATCTCAATGAAATACCTAGGTGTACACCTTAAGGACATAGAAAAAAAGAGCAAACTAAATCCAAAGCTAGCAGAAGAAAGAAAATGATAAGAGAAAAACAGGCTAGGCATGGTGGCTCATACCTATAATTCTAGCACTTTGGGAGGACTGCCTGAGCTCATGGGCTCAAGACTAGCCTGGGCAACAAAGCGAAACCTCGTCTCTATAATTTAAAAAAAAAAAGCCAGGCATGGTGGCGCATGCCTGTATTTCCAACTACATGGAAGGCTGATGGTGGGAAGATCACCTGAGCCCTGCAGTTTGAGGCTGCCGTGTCTGTGAGTATGCCATGTACTCTAGCCTGGGTGACACTGAGACTCCGACTCAAAAAATAAAAAGTTGATTCTTTGAAAAGAATTTTAAAATGGACATTTACCTAGATTGATTGAGAGAGAGAGAGAGAGAGGAAAGACTCAATTACTAAAATCATAAATGAAAGCGGGGACATTACTATCAATGCTACAAAAAAATAAATAGGATAAGCAAATGACTTAGATGGAATGAATTCCTAGAAACACAAAACCAACCATGACTGAGTTGTATAGAAAAACCACTGACCATTATTCCTTAAGTACACTGAAGCAAAAATTCTCAACAAAATACTAGAAAACTGAATTCAGAAGCATAGTGAAAGGATTGTACATCAAGGATGTTTCAACATATGAAATGTGATCAATATATAACACCACATTAACAAAATCAGGAAGAAAAACACACATGATCAATAAATGATGCAAATAAAGCATTTAACACCTTTTTATGATAAAAGCATGAAATAAACTAGGATTAGAAAAGAACTTCCTCAACATGAAAAAGGTCATACATAAAAAAACCCACAGCTAAAAATACACTCAAGGGTGAAAGTCTATAAGTCTGAAAGTCTTTCCCCCCAAGATAAGGATGCTGGCTTTTGTCACTTTAATTCAATATATTACTGGAATTTCTAATCAGAGCAATTAGGCTAAGGAAAGAAATAAAAGTTATCGAATTCGGAAAGGGAGAAGTAAAACTATCACTATATGTAGACATATAATCTTATATCAGAGAACCCTAAAGAATCTACAAAATCTTGGCCACAGTGGCATGTGCCTGTAATCCTCTCTAATAGGGAGGCTGAGGTGGGAAGAACCCTTGACTCCAGGAGTGTGAGACCAAGCCTGGGCAACATAGCAAGACCCCATTTCTAAACAAAGAAAAACATAAACAAAAAATATCCACAAAGAAACTATTAAAGCCAATAAATCAATTTAGCAAAGTTTCATACTTTAAAAATAAAAAACTTGTATTTCTGCACACTAGCAATGAACAATCAAAAGGATATTAAGAAGTAGTTCGAGGCCAGGCATGGTGGCTCAAACCTGTAATCCCAGCACTTTGGGAGGCCCAGAAACTGCCTGAGCCCACGGGTTTTAGACCAGCCCGGACAACATGGTGAGACCTTGTCTCTACAATAAATAAAAAAATTAGCTGGGCAAGGTAGCACACACCTGTAGTTCCAGTTACTTGGAAGGCTGAGGTGGAAGGATCGCCAGAGCCCAGCAGGTTGACGCTGGGGTGGACGTGAGCGTGCTGCTGCACTCCAGTCTGGGAGACAGAGTGAGACTCCAACATAAAAAAAAAAAAAAAAAAAAAAAAGAAAGGAAAAGAAATAGTTCCAGTTAAACGGCATCAAAAAGAATAAAATATTTAGAAATAAATTTAGTAAGGAAGATGAAGACCTGGACAATAAAAACTACAAAATATTGTTAAAAAATAACTTTAAGACCTAAATAAATGGAAAGATACCTTGTTTACTGAGATTACCACTCAAAGCAACATACAGATTCAATGCAACGTCCACCAAATCTCAACGGCATTTTTTTATAGAAATGAAAAAATGTATCCTAAAAATTCATATGAAATTTCAGAAGCCAAAACAATCTAGACAAAGAAGTAAAAGGACTCACGCTTCCCAATTTTAAAGCATACTACAAATTGTCAGCCAGGTGCAGTAGCTCACACCTGGGTAACCTGGCAAGACCTCATCTCTAAAGTAAATTAAAAAATTAAAAAATTAGCCAGGTGTGGTGGTGCATGCCTGTGATTCCAGTTACTTGGAAGGCCAAGGGGAAAGGATCACCAGAGCCCAGCAGGCCAAGGCTGGGGCGGCTGTGTGCACTCCAGCCTGGGCAATAGAGATTCCAACAAAACAAAACAAAATGAAACATTGTCACATGGCATAAGAAAAAACATTTAGACATAATGAACAGAATTCACAGCCCAGAACAAACTCTTGCAAATATGGTCAACTGATATTTGACAAGGGTGCCCAAATCAACCTTTGGGGAAGTAGTCTCTTCAACAGACGGTGCTGGAAAAACCAGATATCCACACAAAGAATAAATTTGAACCATACCTCTCTATATGATACATAAACATTGAGTCAAACATGCATCAAAGATCTTCATTTAAGAGCTAAAAGTATAAAAGTCTTAGAAGAAACATAGCAGAAAATCTCTATGAATCATAAATTTTTATGGTCCTCCCTCCCCTTTTTTTTTTTTAAGATGAGGTCTTGCTGTGTCACCCAGGGTAGAGTACAGTGGTGCAATCATAGGCCACTGCAGCCTCTAAAACTTGGCTTCAAGGGATCTTCCTGCCTTAGCCTCCTGAGGCTGGGACTACAGAGATGCATCATTGCACCGGCTAGAAAAACACATTATTTAGTACTTCAAATTACATGGTAACTTTAAAAATGTGTTTGTTTTTTGAGTCAGGATCTCACTCTGTCGCCTAGGCGACAATCACAGTTCACCACAGCCTTGACCTCCTAGGTTCAGAAGATCCTTCCGCCTCAGCCTCTAAAGTGGCTGGGACTACAGGTAATTTTTTGATTTTCTGTACAGAGGACATCTTACTATGTTGTTTAGGTTGGTCTTAAAATCCTGGGCTCAAGCAATCCTTCTACCTCAGCCTCTGAAAGTGCTGAGTTTATGGGTGTGAGCCACCATGCCTGGCCTTAAAAAAATGTTTGATGTAAGCAAGATAGCAGAATAGAAGGTTCCTTGACATCACTTCCCCCATGAAAATACAACTAGAAACTATCCAAAGATAAGAATATCACCCTAGGCCGAGCATGGTGACTCACATCTATAATCCTAGCACTTTGGGAGGCCGAGGTGAGAGGACTGCCTGAGCCCATGGGTTCGAGACCAACCTAGGCAAGTTGGTGAAACCTTATCTCTACAATAAACCAAAAAATTAGGTCGGTATGGTGGAGCATGCATGTAATTCCAGCTACTTGCAAGATGGAGTCAGAAGGATCGCCAGAGCCCAGCATGTCAAGGTTGCAGTGGCTATGAGTGTGCCACTGTACTCCAGCCTGAGCAATAAGGTGAAACTCCAATGCAAAAAAAAAAAGAATACTACCCTAAACCAGATGTGTGGGGAGAAGCAGAGAAATCTCCTGCACCCAAGAATTGAGAGAAGCCACGATGAGTAAGACAGTTAACTTCAAACTGCAGCACTACCACCCTTAAGCCACCTTATTATCACTCACAGAAATTCCCTAGACCCATGGCTTCTGGGGTGAGAGGAGAGAACTGGAGGTTGATGTTTCACCGCCCCACTGGTCTGGGAAGCTTGAAGGGAAGTCCACTCTAGCCTGGTATCATACCAACCACGGGGGAACACTGGGATTACGATGGGCCGAACTACATGAGGTTAACTGAGAACAAAGAGCAGGCACTGATTCTGCTCTGATCCTGGTAGCCACTTAGTGCTCTAAAGAGGGGGGAACGCCACAATAAACTCACTATGAAAACAGCATGAAGGTTTCACACACAAAAAAGTAAAATAGATGGACCATATGATCCAGCCTTCTGACTGCTAGGTAACATATACCAAAAGAAAGAAGCCAGTACATCAAAGAGATATCCGCATTTTCACGTTTATTGCAGCACGACTCACAACAGTCAACCTAAGTGACCATCAGTGGATGAATGGAGAAAGGAAAAGTGCTATATATAAACAATGGAATATTCTGCAGCCATGAAGAAATAAATGAAATCTTGTTAACCCTAGCAACACTTAAAACTGGATGTCATTATGTTCAGTACCATAAGCCAAGCACAGAAAGAAAAATATCGCATGTTCTCATTCACACATGTGAGCTCAGAAACTGGATCTCCCAGAGGTAGAGAATGAAGTGGTGGTTACCAGAGGTTATGAGGGTGGAAAGAAGGGAGGGTGAGGAAAGACCGGTTAACGCACACAAAAACACAGAAGGATTCTGTTCTGGTGTTTCACAGCGCAGCAGGGGGCTCTCGTCAACAAGGATGTATTGCAGACTTCAGACATCTAGAAGAAAAGACGTGGAATGCTCTCCACACAGGAAATGAGGTGATGGATCTCCTAGGTACCTTGCTTTGATCATTATACATCATATGTACCACATTACTCATCATATGTATCATATGTATCACATACACCCATACATGTAAACAATTATTATATATCAATAAAAATTAAAAACTAAAAGGTGTTGCCTGCTAGAAACAGAAACTATGTGTCACTGTTTGCAGTTCCAATTATTTTAGTTACTTCAGTCTTCTTCTCAGACCACAGCTAAAGCTCCTAAGTATAAGACTTCTTCCACATAAATGCCTTCAACTTAAATGCAGCTAAAAGGCACTGTAACATAGACCTTCTAGTCTAGGAAAGTACAGATACCAATGTTTCATTTTATGTGAGTACTTCCTGGAAAATCCCTAAATAAAAAGCATTCTTTAAATGCCTGCAGTACTTTATAAATAGACTAAAACTAAAAATTTTAAAAATAAACATTCAGATTGGAAGAAATTATCTTTATTTCAAATTCTGTATTTTACAAATAAGGCAACTGAAGGCCAAAAGAAGCAAACTTTTTAGCCACATAGTTGGGATTTAAAATTATGTCTTATGAAATCTAATTATGTTGTTTCTTCATCTTTTTTTCAGTTGTTAAGATTTTGACACCGTTTAAGTGACCAAAGTTACAAGAGGCAGAAATAAAAGTTGAAATCTTAATTAAGATTAGGAATAAGACTTAACGTCCCACATAGAAAAATCATAATACAAGCTAAAGGTCCCAATTTAAGAGTGGAAAGCAAAAACATACCAAAAAGAAAAAAACATAAAAACTGCTTTTTTATTTTTTATTTTTTTTGAGTTGGAGTCTCACTCCATTGCCCAGGTTGGAGTGCAGTGGCACGCTGATGGCTCCCCAGTGTAGACCTGCTATGCTCAGGGAATCCTTTGGCCTCAGCCTTCCAAGTAGCTGGAACTGCAGGCGTGCAGTACCATACCTGCCTAATTTTTGATTTATTGTAGACACAAGGTCTCACCAAGTTGCCTGGGCTGGTCTCGAACTCGCAGACTCAGGCAATCACTCGCCTCTCCTTAGCCTCCCAGAGTGCTGGGATTACAGGCTGAGCCACCAAACCCAGTCTAGAGTTTTTTAAAAGCTATCTACAGATAATCCTTGGTGTCTTCTCACTCGTTCTGCCTACTTCATATACAAAGTTCTATTTTACATAAATAACATCTTAAATAAGAGTTTTATAATTGTTCATTTGGCTGTCTTTCTACTAGAGATCTCTCTTTAACTAGTGTAACAAATCTATTTTTACATTAGTATATAAAATAGTAATATAGTAATATAGACTATAGTCCTGCCACAGACTATTTCGTGTGTGGGCTATATTTTCAGAATATTATCTTTTGAATCTGCAAGTTTACTTTTCAGGACAGAAATTTCTATTATGTGAATTTCTAAATTATCAAGCTGAAGCAACTGAAGTCCATCTCAATATTAAAAGGAAAAATCAAATAATATGAAAACAAAAATAAACGAACGAATTTCAAAGACTTACACAGCAAACTAACTGCAAACTAACAAAATAACCAAAAAGAACTTGTTAGAAGGGAACAATTTTGAAAGATGAATCTCGTGATTTACAGGAAATGAACAAAACCATTAAAAGATCTTTATTCTAATGGGAATAATAAGAGGAAGAAAAGTTTAGCATTTTTTTGAAAGTAAAAATAATTTTGAGAATTCTTGAAAAACAACATGACTTACTCTTTGATATCACGAAGTTGATCAACATCTTGTGATCTTGTGAAATCTGGATCATGGGCTAGCAGGTGAATCATGTATGGAACTACATATTCAGGCAACAGTGATAATAATTTCTCTAAAGTGAAAATATCATTATTAACAACAACAAAAAATAACAACTTTTATAAAATCACTTACTGGACTGAGTTCTAACCACTTTACCCCTCAGTTATTTCTAAATTACAGGCAAAATGGTATCTTGATACTGAAATACTTTTATTTCACTTTTGAAAGACATTAAAGACAAAAGGACAAACTGATGGCACAGTAGGCCCCTGATAAAGGTAGAAAAAAAATATTTACTATGACACTTGAGCACTGTGCTCAAATCAAACCACATTGTTGATTCCAAGAGAGAACTGCACATAATCAAAACAGTTTCATGCAGTAGAAGTAGGACTCAGGATTTCACAGGGACTTTTACAAAATTTTTTTGTGGAAGAGAGAGTCTTGCTCTGTTGCCAAGGTTGAAGTGCAATGACACAATCATAGCTCACCACAGTCTCCAACTCCTGGGCCCATGGGATCCTTTCACCTCAGCCTCCTGAGTAGCTAGGATTATAGGCATGCACCACCACGTCCAGCTAATTAACAACATTTTTGTTTTGTTTTGTTTCGTTGTTGTTTTTTGAGTTGGAGTCTCACTCTGTCGCCCAGGCTGGAGTGCAGTGGCTGCTCCCGGCCACCGCAGCCTCTACCTGCTGGGCTCCGGTGATCCCTCCTCAGCCTTCCAAGTAGCTGGAACTACAGGCGCGCGCTACCACGCCCGGCTAATTTTTTGATTTATTGTAGAGATGAGGTCTCGCCAAGTTGCCCAGGTGGGTCTCGAACCCGCGGGCTCAGGCGATCCACTCACCTCAGCCTCCCAAGGCGCGGGATTACAGGCTGAGCCACCGAGCCCGGCTAACAACATTTTTTTGTAGAGGAGGATTCTCATTATGTTGTGTAGACTGGTTTCAAACTCCCCACCTCACATAATCCTCCTCTCAGCCTCTCCAAGTACTGGGAATACCGGCATGGGACTGTCCAGGACTTCAGCTTTTAAGTACATAGTAACTACAAAGAAAGTAGTCTATAAAAGTCCCAGTTTTATTATAAACTATAAATAGAAACATTATGAAAAACTCCTACAAATGGAATATACTGACAAGATATCTTTGCACTGGGAAGTTTCAAAGTTACTTACCAGTAGCCATAGGGTTCTGTTTAATGTACTCCCTGCGTATACTGATATTTTTTAGTAAACACTGTCGTGCATGTGCCCTCCTCTCCTTTACTGGATCTTTGGCACACAAGGCAAAGATTGCCATGTACTCCAGGGGGAGTAGCAACTTCACAAGTGCCTTGTGGAGCTTCTGAGCAAATATCTGCCTTACTTGATAACACTCATCCTGCAGCAACACAAAAATACTTAAATTAGCACACATTTACAAATGAAAGAGCAGTTTAAGCATTTTTAACATCTTCATTTTTTAAAAAAGGTTCATTATATTGGGAAAATAAAGAATTTAATACCTGGGAGATATTTAGTTAAATAGGTAATAACAACATATTGCATATATTCATACATGGGAGAGTAAACTTATTTAACTTTGAAGACATGTAACAGACAAAAATAAGATTGTAACTTACATTAATAACAAGTGCACAGAGTTGAAACTGTTCTGGGGTAATAATTTCATGGTAACAAGGTTCCTGAGCAAGCTTCATTATGGCACTACCAGCAGCTAATCGCAAGCGAGACATATCAGATTTACTATAAACAAAAAAGAGACAAACATTTCCTATAACCATTATATTCATAAAAAAGCTTCAATTCCTTTTGAGGGCCTTAGGGGATACTTATACTTGAAATGCTTAACATACAAACATGAGAAAGTTATCTGGAGGCCATGAACTAAACACAGGGGAAGCTTCACATGACTGTGACTCTCAGATGACCAGTATATCTGCCTTCGCTTCTGGTCATACACTAGATCAAACCTTCCACCACAGTCAAGCAACTCTACTTACTCTTGCAACCAAACCACAACATAAGAAAGAACTGTTGACAACAGGAACTGTGCTCTTATTTTAAGAATGCATGCTCCTTGTAGAAATCATGATTTTCTAAAAAAACTCAAAGAATTAAAAACCACCTATCCCCATTTAAAATCTATTTCCTACAAATTCTCTTATGTATACATATACACACATGACAGGAATCTACCTTGCTTAGTCCTACTCATGTCTACTGGAATGACAAGGTGACAGGAAGGGAGTAGCATCAGGTAAGTACGTAAAAGTCAGGGATATGAAGTCAAGAGCCAGTGTCTGTCTTAGGTCTTGGTTCGAAAGGGGCTAACTTCCTTTTGTAGAATGAAGTTTTCAAATGGAAATTATGAGGCCTTGGCACCCCCATCCCCACCCAATGGGCCTGTATTTCCTAAATGGTGAACGGTGAAAATGAATAAGGTGAAAGTGCTATCTTCCTACCTAAACGTCCATGTGTAACACAGCATGGATTTTATATTTGTTTTCATGACTTTAGGAAATGAAGAAAGCTAGCCTGAAAACATGGGGACAATTACAGTTAAACGTACAAGGGGAGAAATTATGGCATCTTAAGATGTCAGGACTGTTAAAATGAGTACTGGTAACAAGGAGGGACCTGAAAATGGCTTCTGTGGCAGATGACTCAGAAACGAAAATTACAGTTTTTGAGTGCTTACTCTGTGCCAGGCAGTGACACAGTTTACTGGCTTTACCACACTTAATTCCCACTCTATAAGATGAGAAAATTAAGGTTTAGAAAAAGTGCTCAAGTTCACATAGCTAATAAATGGAGTACAGAGTTGAATAACTTTCTAATTCTAGAGTCCGAATTAACAACATACTACATATAATATCCAATTAGGATTAGATTCCACGATATAGCTGTTCCACAGCCAACCAATCCCTTATTTTTGTGATGTAAATAATGCTAAAAAGAATATATCTGTGTATATATTTTATATAATTATTTTATTATTTGATGAGTGTAACTATAAAGAGTCAAAGAACTAGAAGGTTTGTAAGGATCTAGATAAAAAATGCTCAACAGTCCTGCAAAGACTGTGCCAACACTCAGTTAAAGTAATGAAGGAATCAACTTCCCTGATCCCATCAATCAATGACTCTTTAACACATTTTTTTGGCTGATTTGATAGGCAAAAGAGGTATCACGTAAGCGTAAATTATTCTTACTGTATTTAGCGACGTTAAGTTTTTCCAATATACTGCACTTAATGATGCCAAACTTGTTCAAGTAAACTGATAATACAGAGTATTCATCCCTATTGGAGATACTGGATTAGGCATCACTGATTTGCAGCAGCTCATTATTATGCTTTTGTCACGTACCGTGCATAGTTATCCCAAATTCAAAGCGTTTCAATATCCCTAACGCAACTCTAATCATCAGCCTCTTCATAAAAGGCTGCCCTTGGCTTTTTCTATGATTGAAATAATATTTTATGGTTTCCCTCAATTTATGAAAGCATCAGGCATTATCTATTAGAGTTCCTCATATCCTATCTCCTCCACTAGATTGCATATTCCTTAGAAGAACGGATTTTTTTTTTAATCTTTAAAAATAACAAAGCAGCTAGATACGGTGGTGCAAACCTATAGTCCCACCTACTTGGGAAGTAGAGACAAGAGGATCCCTTGATCTCAGAAGTTTGAGGCCAGCTTGGGCAAAACAGCAAGAACCCACATCTAGTAATTTTTTCATTAAAAATAAGTGAACAGCATAGCAGTATCTAGTATCCGATAATGCTCAATAAATCCTGAATGCATAAATAAGTGATTAAACCTCTGTCCTCTAACACAAATTTTAAAATAGAAGTGTATCACAAGTAGATTTCTGTAGTTATCTCTGTTGTTGTTCTTGGTCTCTAGCAAATCAAGAACTTGAAAGAAACAAAAATCATGAAAAATTGAGCTCCTATTTCCATCTTAAAGAGAACAGAAAGAAGATGGCAATTTTACAGATTTCAAGAGTGAAAATTTGAAAAGTGCAGAAATGTAAACAACTTTTTGCATTTCTGGAACCATAAAGAGGCTCTGACTATCCCATCTTTGAATCACCAATGAAATGTTTCTTACTTTCATGGCACTTAAGTTATTCCACTTATTGAATCACTTTACTATATGATAAGTCCTAGAATGCAGAGATTTTTTCCTGCATATTTTTCCTACAATGCTTTTCACACTATTTTACAAAGAGTAGAAATTCAACAAATTTCTTGAATTGAACCAAATGTTGACACTTAACTGTAACATTATCATGGCTAAATATTTACTTGGAACCGTTCCTATAGTCTTTAAGAGTGAGGAAAAATGTACTACCAATATTAAAATAAAAACACTATAGGCGGCATTAACTCCAAGTGAGTACACAAAGCAATGGGTATAATCACAGTGTAATTCAATATTAATTAGAAAAATAATTCTATATAAACTCTACTAAAATTTATGAGCAAAAAAAACGGAATAGAAGAAAAATCTCACCTGATTCTTTTCTGCTCTGTCAGGTCACCCTCACTAACCAACATCGCTGATAATAACCGTAGAGTGGAATTGGCAGATTTAGACTGGTTGTTTTTCATACCCAACAGCCACCTTACCAGAAGTTTAATTGCCTGTACCTATAAAATATTAATATGCTAAAAAAACAAAGCAACTTAAAATTCCAATTAAAGGGAAGCTTATTTTCTATTAATTAGATTAATGAGACTACTAATCCTCATCGGCAGACATGTTTTACTGAACAAGTCTATGGGATAATAACCATAACAATAAGAATTAATATTTATTCTGTTTTATCTGCACCAGGTACTTTTCTTAGAAAGGTATAAGTATTAACTTATTTCATCTTCCCAAAAATTCTATGAGGGAGATATTTTTTTTACAAACTGATAAGGCAACCAAGACACATTACTAGGATAGATACCTTGCTCAATATCGGGCTCCAGAACTCAGGCTTTTAAAATTTAAACACTTGTCTAAGAATTTTAAATTATTTTAAAATACATGATATAAGGACAACTATTTGGGAAACCCCTACGGGTCCCATTCCACTGTGGGAGCTTTTCTGTCCTCTTAATAAATTCTGCTTTCAAAAAAAAAACTATTTAGTGCTGGGGATGGTGGCTCAAGCCTATAATCCCAGCACTTTGGGAGGATGAAGTAAGAGGACTGCTTGAGCCCACAGGTTCAAGACCAGCCTGGGCAACTTGGTGAGACCTCATCTCTACAATAACTTTTTTTAAAAATTGAGAACAAGTATTTAAATTATAATAATTATAGTATTTAGAAATAACATAGGCTTTTCTTTTTTTTATACTACTGAAAAACTACTGTGAAGATACCATCAAGTCTGATTCAATCCTACTTAGCAATCTGACAAAATAAACTGCAGTTTCCATAATTATTTGTAGTCATAATTACTTGGAGGAATCTACTCAAAGGAGTTAGCAAGTTATGTAAAAAGGCTAACCAAAAAAACCCAAGTATTATTTAATATATTGACTGACAACTTGCAAAAAGGAATTGATAGGTTATATGATGACTACGAAGTTTCGCACAGAAAAATGAATTATCAAAGACAATGATATGATTTCTTTCTTTCTTTTTGAGTTGGAGTCTTACTCTGTCGCTCAGACTGGAATGCAGTGGCCGCTCCCGGTCACTGCAGCCTCGCCTGCTGGGCTCCGGCGATCCTTCCGCCTCAGCCTTCCAAGTAGCTGGAACTACAGAGGTGCGCTACCACACCCAGCTAATTTTTGATTTATTGTAGAGATGAGGTCTCACCAAGTTGCCCAGGCGGATCTCGAACCCACGGGTTCAGGCAATCCACTCACCTCGGCCTCCCAAAGGCGCAGGATTACAGGCTGAGCCACCAAGCCAGGCTACGATTTCTTATTTTAAATCCTAAGCCCACCAGTTTAAAAATGAGCTAAGGAGCCGGGCTCGGTGGCTCAGCCTGTAATCCCGCGCCTTTGGGAGGCTGAGGTGAGTGGATTGCCTGAGCCCGCGGGTTCGAGACCCGCCTGGGCAGCGAGACCTCATCTCTACAATAAATCAAAAAATCAGCCGGGTGTGGTAGTGCATGCCTGTAATTCCAGCTACTCGGAAGGCTGGGGCGGAAGGATCGCCAGAGCCCAGCAGGTCGAGGCTGCGGTGGCCAGGAGCGGCCACTGCATTCCAGTCTGGGCGACAGAGTGAGACTCCAACTCAAAAAAAAAAAAAAAAAAAAAAAATGAGCTAAGGGCTGGCTGCAGTGGCTCACACCTATAATCCCAGCACTTTGGGAAGCCAAGACAAAAGGGTTGCCTGAGCCTAGGATTCAAGATCAGCCTGGGTAACTTGGAGAGGCCTCCTTCTACGATAAACAAAAAAATTAGCTGGAAATGGTGGCATTTACCTGTAGTTCCAGCTACTTAAAAGGCTGAGGCAGAAGGATCACCTGAGCCCAGCAGGTTGAGGCTGCAGTGGCTGTGAGCGTGCCACTGCACTCCAGCCTGGGCGACAGTGAGACTCCTAACTCAAAAAAAAAAAAAAGAAGCTAATGTTTAAATTACATCTATTAAAAGTGGCCCATTTGGTGACAATCATCTGTCTTTGCCAAGTTAATATTCATATGCTTGTAGACAGTTGGTGGTAAGGCTAGGCTTGAGACGCCTCTGAGCACCAACATTCTACAATTTCTGTGTAGAATAGTCTCAGTGAGATTGTTTAAGCAGACAGAAGACACGGGCATATATAACAAATGGCAACAATTTTTATTATGGATTTTAAATTTTAAAACTTCATTAAAAGTGCTTATCAGTTATTAGGTTAAAAAAAGATGCCTCCAGGTGTTCCAGGTTATTAAGACCTGTGCACATTTACCTTTGCTAGGACTTCAGGGGAAACCTCTTCATCTGGGGACCATAACTTTCCATTCTTCTCACCTGTTGACTATAGACAATTGAACAAATTTAACTTTTAGAAAGAACAAATTTTAATGCTTATACTCATTAACTTTTCATGCTGATCAAAGCAGGCGCTGAGAAAGTCACAGAAATATCACCAGCCACAGGTTGGAGAAGAAAAAAGTTGGACGACTTATACTTCCCAATTTTCAAGCATACTATATATTGTGTAGTAATCAAGATAGTGTAATTGGTAGGCACTTGCATAAGAATAGGCATGCAGACCAATGGAAAAGAATAGAAAACACATACATAGTCAAATGATTTCTGACATGGAGAAAAAACAGTCTCTTCAATAAATCGTGCTGGAAAAACTGGATATTCATAAGCAAAAAACGAAAACAAAAAAAAGAGAGGGAGAGCTGGATTATAGCTTATACCATATGTAAAAATTAACTCAAAATGGATCAGCTGGGCAAGGTGGTTCATTCCTGTAATCCCGGCATTTTGGGAGCCTGAGGCAAGAGGACTGCCTGAGTCCAAAGGTTCAAGACCAATCTACGCAACTCAGCGAGACCTCTTCTGTACAATAAATCAAAAAATTAGTTGAGGGTGGTGGTGTGCACCTGTGGTTCCAGCTAATGGGAAGGCTGAAGTAGAAGGATCACCTGAGCCCAGCAGGTCAAGGCTGCGGTGGCCATGAGAGTGCCACTGCATTTGAGCCTGGGTGACAGAGTAAGACTCCTACTCAAAAAAAAAAAAAAAAATCTTAACATTTAAGAGCTAATACCATAAAAGACAACACTGAGGAAAATTCTTGTGATTTTGGATTTGGCAAAAATCTGACAAGGGTTTAATATCCAGAAAATGTAAAGAATCCTAGAAACTCAACAACAGGCAACCCATTAAAAATTTGTTGAACAGAGCGGTCTCCAAAAAAGGTAGACATGTGGCCAATAAGCACATGAAAAAGATCCTCAACAGCATAATTCATTAGGAAAATTCAAATCAAAATCACAATAAGGTATCACTTCACACCCACTAGGTTATCTAGCATTTCTTAAAAAAGGAAAACAGCAACAGTTCTCAAAAAAAGGTGAAGAAATCCGAATGAATATGCACTGCTGGTAGGAATATAAAATGGTACAGCCACTGCAGAAAACAGTCTGGTGGTTCCCAAGATAGTTCATCACAGGATGACCATATGATCCAGCAGTTTTACTCATAGGTATATACCCCAAAGATCAGAAAACAGGAACTCAGATGTTTATGTCAAAATTACTTAATATAGCTGGGTGGGTTGGCTCATGCCTGTAATCCCAGCATTTTGGGAGGTCAAAGCGAGAAGACTGCCTGAGCCCAGGGGTTTGAAACTAGCACAGGCAACTTAACAAGATCGCCTCTACAATAAATCAAAATATTAGCATCATGACACATGCCTGTGGTTCCAGCTACATGGAAGGCTGAGATGGAAGGATCTCCTGAGCCTAGCAGGTTGAGGCTGGGGTAGCCATGAGTGTGCCATGGTACTCCAGCCTGGAGTACAGTGAGTTATATTTGTCTCAAAAATAAACAAACAAAAACCATTATTTACAATAGCCAACAGGTGGAAACAACTCAGGTATCCATCAACAGACAAACAACCAAACAAAATGTGAGATAGATATACAATGGGACATTAATTATCCATGATAGGAATTAAGTTTGGAAACATACAACAACATGGATAAGTCATGAACATGTGCCAGTGAAATAAGCCAGACTTAAAAGGGCAAATACTGTATGATAAGAAATATCTGAAATAGGTAAAGTCAGACACTTGGAAAGTAGAACAGAGGTTATAAGGGGTTGGGGTAGGGGACATGGGGAGTTATTGCTTAATGAGTACAGAGTTTCTGTTTGGGATGATAAAAATGTTCTAGAGAAGAATGGTGCTGGTGATTAGACAACAATGTGGATGTATATAATGTCAGTGAATTCTATACTTTCAAATGGCAAATTTTATATTTTATATATATATATATATTTTTTTTTTTACCACAGTAACAGAGAGACTATCTTAAGATATGATGTCAACATCAAGTCATCATTTCAGAGGTGTCTTATTATTCACACTAGTTGATTATTATGTCAATTAAGAGTGGAAACAACAACATGGATGAATGGGGTTGGAAACCAAACTTAAGGCACATTCCTCCCTTTGTGCCTATTATATCCAAAAGTTGAAGGTGGGGGTGCAGGTGAAGAAGGTACACTGGCAGGTGTCTTTCTTTATATCTCTAATATTGAGAGCTCAAGATTCTGAACCAGCTGGGTGTGGTAGCTCAAGCCTGTAATCCCAGCACTTTCGGAGGCAGAGGTGAGAAGACTGTCTGAGCTCAGGAGTTCGAGACCAACCTGAGCAACATGATGAGACTTCATCTCTACAATAAACCAAAAAATAAGCCAGGCATGGTGGTTCTAGCTACTTGGAAGGCTGAGGTAGAAGGATCACCTGAGACCAGTCTGTTGATGTTGCAGGGGCCAGGAGCATGCCACTGCACTCCACTATGGGCGACAGAGTGAGACTCTGACTCAAAAAAACAAAAGCAAAAACAAAATTACTGAACCATGAGGCAGGATTGTGGTCGTAAGTTGGATTTGTGGGAAGTGAGCACTTAAGTGATAATCATCCACAATGATCTAACATGTAAGAATGACTTGTCTTTATTCAATAACTCTTTACTTTAAACCCATTTGATAAAGTAGTAAATCCTAATCAAGGTGGGTTTCAGAAATTGTTGAGAGAGGCTTAAAAAATGTTTTTTAAAATTTTAAACTTTTTTATTTTAAAGATGTGGGTTACAATTCAGCGTTAGGTATTCAAGTGTTCATAATGCAAATACCCTTGTTAATGAAATATCAGACTCCCAAGAATTTTCAATCTACACATTCCTGGGTTCCAAACCAGAGGAAATAGAACACTGCGCTCACACAAAAACACAGACACACTGCAATAAATCCACTGCCAACAGTGTGATGTAATTAATTTCAAATGCTTGATAAAACAAAATTCTACCATTCCAGAAAATTATACACAGTCCTTCAAAGATCAGAATAATACCACTTAACATATATCTTTATGATTCACCCATCTCATGTTCTTGTTTCTTCTTTCTTTAATGTCAAATTCTAGCAATAGCTACCCTGATATCAGAAAGTCGCTTGGAATTTAGAAAATAAATGAAGCCGGGCTCGGTGGCTCAGCCTGTAATCCCATGCCTTTGGGAGGCTGAGGTGAGTGGAATGCCTGAGCCCGCGGGTTCGAGACCCGCCGGGACAACTTGGCGAGACCTCATCTCTACAATAAAATCAAAAAATCAGCTGGGCGTGGTAGCGCATGCCTGTAATTCTGGCTACTTGGAAGGCTGAGGCGGAAGGATCGCCGGAGCCTAGCGGGTCGAGGCTGCGGTGGCCGGGAGCGACCACTGCACTCCAGTCTGGGCGACAGAGTGAGACTCCAACTCAAAAAAAAACCAAAAAGAAAATAAAAATGATTAAGGAGGGCCAATGTAGAATAATTTAAGAGAATTACATAGAAACGGAAGTGTTACTGTGATATAAACAGTCTTAATCCCATGATTCTAAATTCAATTAAATGAGAAACTTACCCTGTCATTCATTAGCAGATCTTTCACAATAAAATTTGCTACTACAGATTTCATTGGGGAAGCAAACTGATCTGGTGCTAACATAGAAATGTGGCCCAATGAAACTAATGGAGTTATAAGTTGTTCTGGCACATCAGCATTCAGACTCCTACTGAGTGGCTACAAAAATAAAACAGACCAAATTACCAACTTGTTTTATAAACATCTAGACATTCTTCTAAAAACAGTACATTTTCCCAAATCCTCCTAAATTTATCATGCGCAAAACAATCTGTTCTAATAACACTTAGAAAATTTAGTAAGAAAGAATACAGCAAAAGAAAAAAGTAAGAGAAGTAAAAACAAGAACATTTCTGCTTTATCAAATAAGTATCATTTTGAACCCATATACAACAATTTTGCTATGCTGGTGGATTTTTCATTGTGTGGGGACATTTTAAATGACCTTGAATCATAAACAGAATTCACTGGGTTCTGTTCACACTATTTGCAGTTTATAATAGGAATACTTTTCTAATAGCAAAATCAGGTCAAGAATTCTACAAACAAAAGGAAAATAGGATTAGTTTTCAAGGGGGGTTGTTACATACTTTAAACTAGGTTGTTCAAAGGCATATAATAACACTTCCTGACGATAGATGGACCACTGACCCAATAAGGGTAAAATTAAGCAAAGTGGTCTAACAAACACACAAAATATACTGAACATACAACCTGATCTAAAGGCTAGGTAAACCAGATAGAACCCTGCTCCCGAGGAATTTATATTCTAGGGTATGACTCCATATGAATAGCTTTAAAAAAATCTAGCTTCCATCTTCATCAAACCACAGAGCTTAAATAAAGACCAAGATAAACACATTCAATGTATTATATATACCTCGAAAATTTGTGCAAGCTGGACTTCTTTATTTGTGAATATGGCGTGGATACAGTGCACAGCTTGTTTCGCTTGGTGTGGAGTACCCCTCTTTGCTTTTTGATGTAAAATGGGAATTAAGGTCCTACAAAAAACAAATATCACAGTGTGTTTTTTTTTAAGCCCATAAACCAAAAGTATTCTTTTCTTGGCTCCCACTTCCACTATTTGGATAAATGCTGATAGAGAAGAGAAGCCTCTCTTACATGTCTTTTCTAAGTAGATAATCTAATTTTCCAGTTCCTTTTTATAATACCCTCTAGTTATTTCAAAGTAGCCATGGAAAGAGTAGGAAAGGCCAAGTTGCATTAAACAGCTGAAATTATACCAATGAAAGTAGGCATACAAAGATACAAACATATAGGTAGAATGGTAAGAAAAATATCTAACAATAAATATATGTGCCAGGCACCATTCTAGGTGTTTATACATGGATTAATTCAATGAATGTTCACAACCACCCAAAGAGGACTATTGTAACCATTACACATGGAGAAACCTAAAACACAAGGATGTTATTTAAACCTCCTGAGATGACAAAGCAAGGAAATGGTGGTGTTTGGACTCGAAGACAATTATATATTTCAAAATTTGCACACTTAAAACCTCTATGCTGGCCGGATTCGGTGGCTCAGCCTCTAATCCCAGCACTTTAGGAGGCCGAGGTGAGTGGACTGCCTGAGCCTAGGGGTTCGAGACCCGCCAGGGCAACTTGGTGAGATCTCATCTCTATCATAAATAAAAAATTAGCCGGGCATGATAGCACGCGCCTATAGTTCAGCTACTTGGAAGACTGAGGTGGAAGGATCGCCGGAGCCCAGCGGGTCAAGGCTGCAGTGGTCGGGAGCATGCCACTGCACTCCAGTCTGGGTGATGGAGTGATACTCCAATTCAAAAAAACAAAAACTTCTATGCTAACACTGAAGAGTAAACTGAGACGGCCTTTCTATGGAACAATACAGAAAAAACATATCGCAGTCTTAACACATTAAATGTTGATATGAGGTTGGGTGTGGTGGTTTACTCCTACAATTCCAGCACTTTGGGAAGCTGACCCAGGAGAAATAATTGAGGACAGGACCTTGATACTAGCCTGGGCAACACAGCAAGACCTTATTTCTACAAAAAGAAAAAAAATTACCCAGACAAACTACACGCCTGGAGTCCCAGTTACTCTATTCCAGCACTTTGGGAGGCTAAGGTAGGAAGTTAGGTTCAACATCACAGTGAGCTATAATCACACAACTATGCTCCAGCCTGGGAGATAGATAAAAAATAAAATAAAATTAAAAAAAGGTTGATGAAAAACATTTGGTGAAATGAAGAAAACAGCATGTTTCTATGAACCTATAAAAATAGACAAACAAATCCAGTAGATGAACATTCATTAAAAATATATATATAAAAAATTTAAGTGACTTTAAGTTTCAGCTTTTTTCAAATAACATGTCAGCATTTTTATAAACAAAAGAAAATTTACAAATAAAAACTTAAAGGATATTTGTCATACATTTAATGTAATTACTAAAGATTCTATCTTATAAATTATAAAATTGGCCAGGTGCAGTGGCTCAAGCCTGTAATCCCAGCACTTTGGACCAAGGTGAGAGGAATGCTTGATCTTAGGGGTTTGAGACCAGCCTAGGCAACTTGGCAAGACCTCATCTCTACAATAAAAAAAAAAATTAGCTGGGAGTGGTAGCACACAACTGTAGTTCCAGCTACTTGGAAGACTGAGGGAGAAGGATCGCCTGAGCACAGTGGTTGAGGCGGCAGTGGCCGTGAGTGTGCTACTGCATTCCAGCTTGGGCGACAAAGTGAGATTCTAACTCAAAAAAATAAAATAAAATAAAATCAGTGGTAGTAAATATAATGGTGACAATGGTTTTCTTGCGATAAAGGATAGACATCAAAAACAGTACTGGGCTGAGTATGGTGGCTCAGCCTGTAATTCTAGCACTTTGGGAGATCAAGGTAGGAGGATCACTTGAGCCCAGGAGTTTGAGACCAACCTGGGCAACACAGAGAGAACTCATCTCTATTTAAAATAAAAATTTAAGCCTCGGCGACAGATTGGGACTCAAACTCAAAACAATAAATAAATAAAATAGAAATTAAAAAAACACAAAACTGTAGGCCCAGGTCATGCACCTAAAACCAAAACAATATATGCTAGTATATGTCTGGTTTGACAATTATACGATGCCTCAAGCTTTCCTCCATGAAGATTAGGAATTATGGGATAGGGTTTACATGCCCAAATATCCTTCCTTGACTGAGCTTCTAGATGGCAGCTATTTTTTCTTTTTCCTATCTGATTGATCTTTCATAAACTCATTTACCAGAGTAATATCAGTTATAAAAAAACACTGAAAAACAGTTTTGATCAAACTGTTGTCAAATGTATGATTAATTCTTCTTAGCCAAATGAAATGACACTAAAATCAACTCTAATCTTTCTTGAATACTCTTACACAATGACGCCATCAAAGTTGTCATTAAGGATTTCAGTGCTGTGCTTTTCTGCTTCCCAGTGATTATCTCCTTCCTTTTCCATTAGTCTTAAATACAGAAAGTTTTATTCCTTGTGTCCAAAGTTAACTCTTGCAACTACACCCAGGTTTCTATTGCTTCTTTTGTGATAGGATTCCATTAAGTATAAATAGTTTGCCTTATAAAATGTGTAAGTTCACTATCTTGAAAAACTCACCAGATACATTACCCAACAGTGTCAATAATCTTTTAAAATAATGTACACATATAAAGATTATTATCCCTAGACTAAAAATTCCTTGAGGGCAAGAACTGACTCGTAATTCTTTTGTATTAGCTAGAAGAGTGCTGAGAATAAAGAGAATGTCTAATAAATAATAAATTATTTCAAAAAATTAAACTATTAGCTCACGAATTTAATAAAAACATCAGGAGCCCACTTTTCCTATTATCCTGAAATCAAAAAGTTTGTACGAGGACATACACTGAACTACTTGCATATACCCTAAACATATGATCCAAAAGGTATCAGCTATATGTCCTGCATACATATATATATATTTTTTTAAAAATAAAGATGTGGTGTACAATTCAGGATTAGGTATACAAACGTTGATTATACAGGTACCCTTGTTGATGAGGTATGCCTCTCCCTCAACTGCCAATCCCACCCCCTCTCCTCTGAACAGTTTCTCCTGCATATTTTAAACCTAACTATAAACTCTCAGCACAAAGTGAGCCTGGTGGCTCATGTCTGCAATTCTAGCACTTTGGGAGGCGGAGGCAAGAGGATTGCCTGAGCTCAAGTGTTCGAGACAAGCCTGAACAACATGGTGTGACCTCGTCTCCACAATAAATCAAAAAATTGGTCAGGCACGGTGGTGTGCACCTATAATTCCAGCTACTTGGAAGGCTGAGGAGAAAGGATCATCTAAGCCCAGTAGGTCGAGGCTACAGTGGCCATGATAGCGCCACTGCACTCTAACCTGGACGACAGAGTGGGACTCTAACTCAAAAACAAAAAAAGACACCAAAATGTTAACATAAAAATATACTTTATTTCTATGAGGAGACCTGATGAGAGTAACGAAAGCACCACTGCCAACTAGCAAGCAACTAGTAGTAAGTATTCCATTAAGCATACTATTTGATTGCCCCATTCTTTGGTGAGATAAGAAGACACCAGTTATAGAAAAAGAAATAATATCCTTAGATTAGAGAGATATTAATCACAAATATAATAAAACTAAATTCTGTGATAACTTTTTATTATTAATACTGTAAAATCATTTTGTATATGACATAGTTTGTTTATTCCTTTGCCTGCATTCTAGTGGTGGGGAAGGGGTGTGAGGCAAGGGACAGACAAAACAAAGGAGAATGTAGAAAAGTAGCTTCTAAATGAAAGTTGTCTTCTGTCTCCCCCATCTTCCTACACCAAGAGGAAAACAATGACTCTATGGCCACCACACATAGAAACTGTTGTGTGAAAAAAAATTAAAAGAAAAAATATACTCACGATCGTATCTGGGGAAGATCTGTCTCTATTTTGTGACCTGTATTTCTAAAAATCTGTATAGCTGCTTCTGCCACCTTGTCATCCTCCATTCTTAGGCACTGTAACAAGGACTCATATGTCTCTGCAGAGTGGAACGAGGTAGGATGTGTGAAAGAGAGAACCTGGAGGAATAGATGTAGCTTTAGAAGCACAGACAATGGTTTTAATTCATTAACAAAGGATAATTACTTCCTGGAATAAACAACATGTAAATTTCTACATATCTAGCTGAAAGAACAGAGGTTACATCTCCTAGCCACCCTTGCAGTTGGCTGTGGCTAATGAGACATTATCAGATAAACACTATCTGGCAGCTTCCAGTTACTTTCTTGGCACAGCTGATATACAGTCCTTGCTCTATTTTCTTTTTTACCTCTTAGTCTATTCTGCTACCTGGAACTCAAAACGCATGGACTGTGTCTTCTAATATTAATCATTATGACCAATTAAAAAATATATTATACTTGGGTGAAGGAATGTTTATTCAAAATAAAAGCTCTACATACACAATAACTCAATCTTCGTGTAAAATAAACACAATGCTAACTCAGAACTTCTCTTTGCCAAAAAGTGATCTATGAGAAAATTTTTAAAATGAAATCTCTCACAAAAAGTTCACTCACCATAGCTATCAATAAAGAAGTCTTTACTGTGAACTCCCAATTATGATTACAATACATAACTATTCCCTTATTTATTATCAAATGAGCCAGAGCCTATTCTTAAGGAATTTACAGCAAGTTAGATACATGTATACAAAGTTTACCTTCCATGAATTGGAAACCGTTCAGTTAGTAGAATATCAGGAATAAGGGCAAAAAGCAGAAAGGCAGTGAGAAGAATCAAGCAGGTAGTTTTCACTAACGTATTCAATAAACATTTACTTAATGGGTCATAAAGTGCAATGATGGTCATTTCTGATGAAGTTTCGAATAATATTTATGTGGTTTTAGTTATTTACAGAAAATTGGAGAATTAAATTCAAAAAATGGAATAAAAAGCAACCTATTATAGACTTTTACCTTAATGGTGCTTTTACTTTTAAAACTACTTTAAAATATAACTCAATTATTAAAAATATAACTGAAATCTTAAGATGCATCATAACAATTCTTTCAATGATATTTAGATGCTCACAATATGGTCCAATTATTCACTTTGTATCTAACATCCCTTGCACTGGTTGTCTCTTCTCTCATAGTTTATTTGTTGCAGTAGTCTCAATATCTCCTTGTCTTCACTTTCTTCGCTTTTACTCAACCCAATGAAAGCTCTATCCAGTTTGGTGGGTAGGCTACTGACGGTATCTTTCTGCACCAGGAGAACACCACAATGTGGAACCAACCAAGGCAACCCTTTTCTCCAGCCCAGGGCAGTCTCCCAAGGATCCCTCAAATGTGCCTTTGATGATGCTGGGTTCACCCCTGGATTAAGTCATATCATGTCTACAAAGTTACCTAGCTCTTATTAATTGCTCAATTTGCTGAATTCACTGACATCTATTTTGTATACCAATTGTTCAACAGTTCACTAGTCAAACAGATGGTATCATACAATAATTCCTGTGGGCAGTCATACTGTCCGCAAAGCAAGTTCTATGGAACGGAAGACTAGATTCTGTGGTTCACACTGTTGCAAGCATAGCAGGCATGCAAACGATGACTAAAATAGCAAAACCAAAGTTTACTAGTCACATCATTATATAGAAACATTACTTTTATATAATCTGATTCCTACCATACATTTTTAATCTTTTAAATATATTCCAGTGAAATATGCTGGACTTTTGTATACCTTGAAGGGAATGCAAATTATGACCCTAACATAGACAAAATAGTTTCAAAAATACCTTAAGAAGTTCAAGTCCTGAACGAATAGCTGTATCTGGACTTACACCCTCCTCTTCATCATCTGCTGTCCCTTCTATTGACTTATTCATCAGTTTTACTAGTGCACTATTAAAAGAATAAAATGTAAATTAGTAACACTAATAGATTAGTAACTACCCTAATTACACTACAATAGAGCACATATAGAATCATAAGAGATAAGCTTCAAAGGACATTCTGTTGGGAAAAAAGTTAAACTGTTCTCAACTTGACAGCTGAACTTCTTTTTAGTTTATTCTCCTAAAAAACAATGTAAAATAATAAAAACTCTGCTGCAAAATTTTTAAAAACAACTAAAATTAAATGACACAATACTGGTAATAAATTTCTGTAAGTATAAGAAATACTCATTTCCCTATCAAAAGAGATCATTTTCAGTTTTAAGACAAACAGTAATGTGGTAGTTGCTAAATGGGCAAAAGACAATTCACTCAAAACAAAATGCAAATAGTAAGTGCACATGAAGAAACATTTTAATAACGGCAATTAATGTACAGAATGAGTAATTTTATTTGTAGAAACTTGTAATAAAGTAGCAATTCATTAGTACGACCATGCTATAGTCATAAATAGATTCACAAATAATAAATAATTTCATTGTTGAAAATTATGGAATTAGTTTATCAAACATACCTACCACCACAAAATGGAACTTTGCCTGGTGAAGAGAAATCAAACTATGCAGCAACATAGCACTACTTCAATTAAAACAAATCTGACTCTAGGCTTTGAGACTATTTACTTGTCAGTAAATGAAAGAAATATTACCTTACTGTTAGAGCATTAAATTATTACAACAAACAACACAGCAAGTAGAAAATGTTCAAAATACAGTTGCATTAAATTTTTTCCTTCCTTTCATGTTATGCATACTTCACTCAAATTATTAATACACAGTTTTTTGGGGTTTCTCCGGGGTTTTTTAAAATTCTAGTCTGAAACCATAGGCTCAAGCAATCCTCTCACCATGGCATCCCAAAATGCTGGAATCACAGGTGTGAGCCACCACACCTAGTCAATAAAAAGAAATTTTATAGTACAAAATATGAGTAGGGTATAGAGGTTGAAATTTTTTTCACTTTTCTTCAACTGAAAATTGTAATTATCCATAATAATAGGGTACATACTGATGTTCTGATACATATAATGTATAGTGGTCAGTTCAGGGAAATTAGCATATTCATCCCCTCAAACATGTATCATTTCTCTTGTGGGGAACATTCAACATTCACCTTCTTTGGCTATTTGAAATGATACATTGTTGCTAACTATGGAAGTGTTATGGTAGCGGTATAGAACATGAGGACTTAACTCCTCCTGTGTAGATGTGAATCCTTCAGCAAATCTCTCCCTACCCTTCCACTCCCAATCTCTGGTATCCTCTATTCTACTTTTTACTTGAGATCAATGATTATCTTCCACATGAGTAAGAACGTGTTTAACTTTCTGTTCTGGCTCATTTCACTTAACATAATGTACTTCGGTTTCATTCATGGAAGTAACAGGAATTCATACTCTTTAATGACTGCATAGTATTTCATTGTGTATCTCACTATATTTTCTTTTTCTTTCTTTTTTTTTTCTGAGTTGGGGTCTCACTCCGTCGCCCAAGCTGGAATGCAGTGGCATGCTCACAGCTACCCAAGCATCCACCTGCTGAGCTGCAGCAATCTTTCTGCCTCAGCCTTCCAAGTAGCCGGAACTACAGGCGCATGCCATCACATCTGACTTATTTTTTGATTCACTGTAGAGATGAGGTCTCACCAAGTTGCCCAGTTTGGTCTCGAACCCGTGGGCTCAGGCAATCCTCTCACCTTGGCCTCCCAAAGTGCTGGAATTTTAGGCATAAGCCACCACATCTAGCCTCTTTTTTTTTTTTTCACTCTGTTGCCCAGGTTGGAGTGCAGTGGCATGTTCACAGCCACCGTAGCCTCCTTCCGCTGGGTTCAGGTGACCCTTCTGCCTCAGCCTTCCAAGTAGTTGTAACTACACATGCACACCAACACACCTGGCTAATTTTTTGGTTTATTGTGAAGATGAGATCTCGCCAAGATGCCCAGGCTAATCTTGAACCCCTGAGCTCAGGCAACCCCCTCACCTCGACACCTCGATATCCCACTCTCCCACAGTGCTGGGATTACAGGCTTGAATGACCACGCAGCCCATTTCCTTTATCCACTCATTCGCACATGGACTCAAGTTGATCTCATGTCTTGGCTACTGCGACTAATGCTGCAATAAGGGGTGCAGATGTCCCTCTGAAATACTGATGTTCTTTCTTTTGGATGTACATCAGTAGTGAGACAAGCTGGATCACATGGTGGTTCCATTTTTACTTTTTGGAGGAACCTCTCTATTCTGTTCTCCGTAATGTTAAAATTGACAGATGCTGAAATTTAAACTAACTTTAGTACTTTCATTTCCCCTTTTACATCACAAGAATGATTTTTAAACACATCAATATCTTCAGTTAATATAACTTTATTTTAAAAAAATAAGCCGGACTCGGTGGCTCCCCAAGTTTTGGGAGGCTGAGGTGAGTGGATCGCCTGAGCCCGTGGGTTCGAGACCCGCCTGCGCAACTTGGTGAGACCTCATCTCTACAATAAATCAAAAATTAGCTGGGCATGGTAGCGCACGCCTGTACTTCCAGCTACTTGGAAGGCTGAGGTGGAAGGATCACCGGAGCCCAGCAGGTCGAGGCTGCGGTAGCCAGGAGCTGCCACTGCACTCCAGTCTGGGTGACAGAGTGAGACTCCAACTCAAAAAAAAAAAATACACTGATGTGTGTATAAACATCAGCTTGAAGTAGAGTTCATATACAATACACCTACTTAAAAAGTACAATTTAATGCTTTTTAGTGTATTCACAGGGATGTACAACTGCTACCACAAACTAACTGCAGAACATTCCCTCACCATCCTATGTCAGAATCCCCACCCGTCAGCATCACTCCCCATTCACCTGTACTCCTTACAGCCCTAGGTATTTACTAATCTATTTTCTGTGTCTAAACATTTGCTTATTCTGAAAATTTCATATGAATAGAATCATACAATATGTTGTCTTTTGACTGACTCTTTTATTTTTTTATTATTATTATTTTTTGAGTTGGAGTCTCACTCTGTCGCCCAGACTGGAGTCCAGTGGCTGCTTCTGGCCACCGCAGCCTCGACCTGCTGGGCTCCGGCAATCGTTCCACCTCAACATTCCAAGTAGCCGGGATTACAGGCATGCGCTACCATGCCCAGCTGATTTTTTGATTTATTGTAGAGATGAGGTCTCGCTGCCCAGGCGGGTCTCGAACTCGTGGGCTCAGGCAATCCACTCACCTCAGCCTCCCAAAGGTGCGGGATTACAGGCTGAGCCACCGAGCCCGGCTTGACTGACTCTTTTAACTTAGTATGTTTTCAAGGTTCATCCATGTTGTAGCGTGTATTAGTACTTTTTTTTTTTTTGAGATGGGATCTCATTCAGTATCCCAGAATGGAGTGCAATGGCCTGATCATGGCTCACTGCTGCCTCTACCAGGGCTCAGATGAGTCTTCCACATCAGCCTCCTGAACAACTAGGACTACAGGTGCACGTCACCACACCTGGTTAGTTTTTTTTCTTTTTTGTAGAAATGGAATCTCACTATGTTGTCTAGACTGGTCTCAAATTCCTAGACTCACGCAATCCTCCTGCCTTAGCCTCCCATAATGTTGGGATTATATGAATGAGCCACCATGGCAGCCCAGTCAGTACATCATTCTTTAAAAATTTCAAATAAGCCGGGCTCGGTGGCTCAGCCTGTAATCCCGCGCCTTTGGGAGGCTGAGGTGAGCGGATTGCCTGAGCCCGCGGGTTCGAGACCCGCCTGGGCAGCGAGACCTCATCTCTACAATAAATCAAAAAATCAGCCGGGCGTGGTAGCGCATGCCTGTAATTCCGGCTACTGGGAAGGCTGAGGCGGAAGGATCGCCGGAGCCCAGCAGGTCGAGGCTGCGGTGGCCGGGAGCGGCCAGTGCACTCCAGTCTGGGCGACAGAGAGACTCCAACTCAAAAAAAAAAATAAAAATAAAAATTTCAAATAATGCTCCGATCTATGGATATAAGAAAACTTACTTATCCATTCATCAGTTTACAAATGTTTAGGTTATTTGCTTTTGGGGGATCTTATGAATAATGTTGCTATAAGCATGTAAGTACAGATTTTATATGAAAACATATTTTAATTTCTCTTGAGTATATACTTAGGAGTGGAACTACTGGGTCATATGGTAGCTACATATGACCATTTGAGAAACTGCCATACTCTTTTCCAAAGCAGCTCCACCATTTCACATTCCCACCAGCAATATAGGAAAGTTCCAATGTTTCTGTGTTCTCACCACCATGTCTGTTTCGTATTACAGCCACCCTATCGGGTGTGATCTGGTATCTCACTAAGGAGATACGCAAATCTACAACAATCCCAGTCTACATGCTCCTTTTTCTCATTTTCCAACAGTTACAGATCCTAACCATGCTTATGTACGTCTTAATCCCCCCAATGAGTTAAACCTCATCTTTAACAAAAAGGGGAATCATGAAGGTCTGGAGAGGGGTGACCTCTTTCCTAACTGTCACACCTGTCACACCTTATCTTCCAGCCCACTCTGATTGGTGTCTATTGTTTTGTCACGTCATGGGGAAAGATGTCTATCTTCCTACTCTGCCTCTTTAGGGATGCTGCTCCATCTCTGTTACATTCTGCTTATCCCATCTTCATCCTCTCTTTCAATGAGCAGTTTTCCAGCATTTAAATATTCAAAATTATTTAGTCAACAAAACACAGCAAGGAATTTTTCTTGTTGCTGGGCATGGTGGCTCACACCTGTAATCCCAGCAATTTGGGAAGCAGAGGCGAGATGACTGCCTGAGTCCAGGGGTTGGAGAACAGCCTGGGCAACTTGGAGAGACCTCGTCTCTACAATGAATCAAAAAATTATCAGGGTGTGGTGACACACCTGTACCTCCAGCAACTTGGAAGGCTGAGGCAGAAGTATCGCCTGAGCCCAGCAGGTCGAGGCTGCGGTGGCTGTGAGTGTGCCACTGCACTCCAGCCTGGGCGACAGAGTGAGACTCTGACTCAAAACAAATACAAAAAGAAACAAAACTTATTCCCTTTTTCTATCTCATGTTCTCCATTTTACAGTGGTGTACACTGATTATCCACATGTCAGTTCATCTGACAAAGGAGAGTTCAGAAGTGTGACCAGTCTACTTAGCCCTTTGGATTCCCTACTGAGGGCGGCCAGGTAACACAATGCTCAGTTTATCCTCAATCATTTTCTCTGTATACCATGATATAGACATTGGGAAGGACTGTCCTACTCCTTCCTGAATCCATGAGAATCTGAAGTCCCTACAGAAATGGTTGAGAAGATTGTAATCTCCCCACTCCCGCCCCCATTTCCTAATCCAGTGAATACTTCTTAGTACTTATTTGGCAACTGGAGAACATCTGAGCCTCCCAGATTTTACTCTCTCTTTGCCTTCTGTGATATCACTATTTTCTGATTTTGTGCTTTTGACATGTTACCTCAAAACAATATTTTAAAACTTAACTTTATCTTCTGCCAGCTCCTTAATTTCTGATTTCCCACAGAATAGGTCAGTAGGGTGACTATAGTTCACAATAACCTACTGTATATTTCAAAACTGCTAAAAGGGAATAATTTCAATGTTTCTAGCATAAAAATAAATGTTTAAGGCAATGTATGCTACCTGTTTCACCGTTACAAATTATACAAATATATTCAATTATAACATGTACCCTGAAAAAATATGTATAAATAATGTATCTGAGCCAGGCTCGGTGGCTCAGCCTGTAATCCCGCGCCTTTGGGAGGCTGAGGTGAGTGGATTGCCTGAGCCCGTGGGTTCGAGACCCGCCTGGGCAACTTGGCGAGCCCTCATCTCTACAATAAATCAAAAATTAGCCAGGTGTGGTAGCGTGCACCTGTAGTTCAAGTTAATTGGAAGGCTGAGGGGGAAGGATCCCTGGAGCCTAGCAGGTCGAGGCTGCAGTGGCCGGGAGTGGCCACTGCACTCCAGTCTGGGCGACAGAGTGAGACTTCAACTCAAAAACAAACAAACAAACAAATAAATAAATAATGTATCTGTTTTAAAAAGGGATAGTCAACAGGTTATTGTTATGAATTGTGCCCATCCACTCCCAACTATTCACATAAATTCTATTCCCCAGTATGTCAAGAGTATGACCAAACTTGGAAACAGGGCATTTAGAGAGCTGATTAAAGTAAAATGAGGTCAAGTAGCTGGGCCACATGAGGTCAAGTGGGTGGACTGTTGTTCTTGTAAGAGTGGGAGATCATGACACACACACACAGCAAGCACACAGAGAAAAAAACCACCACGCATGGCTACTTTTTCTCTTTGTTGTAGAGATGAGGCCTCACTACGTTGCCCAAGCTGGTCTCGAACTCCTGGCTCAAGCATTCTTCCTGTGGCAGCCTCTCAAAGTGCTGGGATTACAGGTGTGAGCCTAAGTGCCTGGCTTATATAAGTACATACAAGATAAAAATAAATACAATAATTTTTTGAGAAGAAAATATGTCAAGTAAAGGCAAAGATCATAAAATCAGGACTTTCCATTTGAATGATGCATGCTAATGCCACCAAAAAGAGACACAGAGAATGATTTAAGGTCTTTTTAGCCGCCCAGAACATTGTTTTCTTTTTGAGGAGACAGCGTCTCACTCTGGCCCAGGCTAGAGGATAGTAGTATGACCATAGCTCAATGCTATGCTAGCCCTGGGCTCAAGGGTTCTTCCTATATAGCCTCCCAAGTAGCTGGGAAGACAGGCATGTACGACCAGGCCCAGCTAATTTCTTTAAACTTTTTTTTTTTTAAACTTAGAGATGGGGTCTTGCTATGTTGCCCAGGTTGGACTTGAATTCCTGGCCACAAGTGTGTCTCCCTCCTTGGCCTCCCACAGTGCTGAGATTATAGGTGTGAGCTGCTGCATTCATCATTAGAAATTAAATTTACAACACTATAGTTTGAGACTATAATGTAATTTTGAGTGAATATATTTCCTGTCTTACCTTATGGCTTCTGAATCAATGTGCACAGGTGCAATTCTTTCCAACAAAAATTTGACCATCTCTAGAAAAGGATTTGTTGGCTGCTTAGGATTTGCAAGTTTCCGGGCTATTTCTCTCTATAGAAAGAAAATAGTTTTAGCATAAGTATAATCTGCTTCATGTTTTTGAAAATAAAAATGATTTCAGGCAAACAAAGCATTAAAAGATTCAAAACCAGGAGAGGTAAAAATGAAATTGCTGCTTCAGACTCTACTAAACTGGGACAGTAAAGAAAAGGAGTGGATGTGGTTTCTGAGTGAACATATTTCTCCTATGAAATGAATGTCTAGTGCAACAGCCTTCTAAATGCTCTACTTATGAGTAAAATGAAATCAAACAATTTATACTTTTAAAGGAATGTTTTATTGGTTGTTATTTTATGCTCTTTTGACAGAATACCGTGTTCTGTTGCAGTTAATTTCTTATTTTGGAAGGAGGAATCAGGCCGGTGTGGTGGCTCAAGTCTGTAATCCCAGCACAAAGGGAGGCCAAAGCAAGAGGATTGCCTGAGCTCAGGAGTTTGAGATCAGCCTGGGCAATTGGTGAGACCTCATCTGTACAATAAATAAAAAAATAAGCCAGGAGTGGTAGCATGCGACTATAGTTCCAGCTCCTTGGAAGGCAGCAACAAAGGATCGCCGAAGTCCAGCAGGCCAAGATTGCAATGGCCATGAGTGTGCCACTGCACTCCAGTCTGAGGAACAGAGTGAGACTCCAACTCAAAAATAAATAAATAAATGGGTAATTCAAATAAAGTACAAAAATATTTGTAGGTTTTTCACTTCTGGAAGAACCTAGTTGAGGGACAAATGGAAACCATGTATTCCTCTAGAATTGTATTTATAATAAAATCATTGAAAGCTGCTAGGTGGACTCAAAGCAGAAGTAATTGTCTTGCCAGGCATGGTGGCCCATGCCTATAATACCAGTACTTTGGGAAGTGGAGATGAGAGGACTGCCTGAGCCTACAGGTCAAGGTCAGCCTGGGCAACATGGCAAGACTTTGTCTCTACAAAAAATCAAAACATTAGCTGGGCATGGTGGCATGAGCCTATAATTCCAGCTACTAGAGAGGTTGAAGTAGAAGGATCTACTGAGCCCAGCAGGTCAAGGCTTTGGTAGCCATGAGCATGCCACTGCAATCCACCCTGAGCAACAGAGTGAGACTCTGACTCAGAATAAAAGAAAAAAAAAGTATTTTTTTTACATCAATATTATATCAAATACCTCCTATGAAAAGAGATATTCTTGCTGAAAATCTGTAAAGAAGATGAAAAATTAGTAATTACAGAGACTGGATCCTCCAAAGATAAGGTTAAATTTACAATGTGTAGGATACTAGGGTAAGAAATTTAGATTAAGAACAGGTTTTTAATCAAATACTTAGGATAAATAAATGTGAATCTTAGCTGAGGAGATAATGCCATCAAATGTGCCTTCCAAACTACAAAGCAATTAACAAATGATAATCACTCTCTATATAAGCTTTACTTGTAAAAAACCAATACTTTGGATTGCCTGAGCCCGCGGGTTCAAGACCCGCCTGGGCAACGAGACCTCATCTCTACAATAAATCAAAAAAATTAGCCGGGAATGGTAGTGTGCGCCTGTAACTCCGGCTACTCGGAAGGCTGAGGCGGAAGGATCGCCGGAGCCCAGCAGGTCAAGGCTGCAGTGGCCGGGAGCGGCCACTGCACTCCAGTCTGGGCAACAGAGACTCCAACTCAAAAAAAAAAAACCCCAAAAACCAGTACTTCAATATTATATGTTCAGGAGGACAAAGGAGAAAGGGTGAAAATTATACCCTGTGTGACATACTGGCAGATTATAAAGGTCATATTAAATTAGATTTCATCCATATTTGTTAGTAGAGTGTAAATCCAAAGGATTGAGATACTGAAGAATATTTTTTAGACATTAGGAGATGCCTGATTTATTAAGTAAGGTGTAATTAACTGAGCAAGATTTTAGTAGTTTAGAAAAGAGTAATTTTCAGTGCTTAATCATTACATACTTTGCCCTAAGCCACAGGTTCATATTTTAAATCTAAATTTAAAAGCTGTCCTATCATATGAATTTAATCTTTTTTTGGTGAAATATCTCTAAAAGAGGATTTTCTTTCTTCTAGTACAAAATTAGGTTCCTTTACCTAAGAAAAATATATCAGAGGTTGTCTAAATAAATAGAAAAACTAGGCACTGGGAAAGACAATTATGGTAGCTCATGTGAACAAGCATAGAAGAAATAAAAAACCTACGGGGAAGAATGCAAAATTATTTAAATGCAGTAACAGAATTATATAAAATACATCCATGTATATAAATAATACTAAACAGTTTTTTTTTAAACTGATACTTTTGTATTCCCATCTAACAATCTTGGATTTAGCTAATCCCTCTTAACAATACTTTATATAGCCAACCTAGGTCAGTTGGCAGAAAGAAATTAAACAAAAATAAAGAAGCAAAAAAAGGAGCTGGGCATGAGTGTGGTGGTGCATGTCTGTAGTCCCAGCTACAGAAGGCTGAAGCGGGAGGACTGCTTGCACCCAGGAGTTCCAGGTTGCACTCCAGCCTGTGCAACAGAGCAAGATGCTGATGCTTAAAAACGAGAGTTACTTCTGTATCTCTGACAATGCTTTGGAAACATCTGATGAAAATACAAGCTATCACTACAGATTAAAACTACTATTGAAATACATAGTTGAGCATACTACGCACACTTAAGGAATATCAGAGAGGTAATAATAGCTTTATTTTCAATGAGCTTACAAATTATTAACTATTATAAAAATAAAAAATCTATATATGTATCTATATATCTCCCCTTTTCTGTTTGCACATCCTTTCTTTAGCAACGAAAAAAAGTATTCACTTTTTTTAAAGTATGTTTTTTTTTTTGAGTTGAAGTTTCACTGTCACTCAGGTTGGAAGGCAGTGGCATGTCCCCGGCCACTGCAGCCTCAATCTGCTGGGCTCAGGCAATCCTTCCACCTCCGCCTTCCAAGTAGCTGGAACGTCACCATGCCTGGCTAATTTTTTTATTTATTGTAAAGATGAGGTCTCGCCAAGTTGCCCACGCTTGTCTGGAACCCACAGGCTCAGGCAATCCTCTCACCTTGGCCTCCCGAAATGGTGGAATTATAGGCGTGAGCCACCACACCCAGTCTAAAAGTATTTTTTCAAGTTTACAGTAATCCCTGCCATACACTGTTTATCTTCATAGTGAACCAATATAAATCCTAAGGAGTCCAGGCACAGTGTCTCTCGCCTATAATCCCAGCACTTTGGGAGGTTGAGGCAGGAGGACTGTTATGTGCCCAGAAGATCGAGACCAGCCTGGCGACATGGCAAGGCTTTATCTCCATATAAAAAATTAGACGGTGTGGTGGCACATGCCTTTAGTATCAGTTACTTGGGAGGCTGAGGCAGATGGATTGCCTAGGAGGTCAAGGTTATTGTGAACCATGATCCTGCCACTACACTCCAGCCTGGGTAACAAAGTGAGTCTCTGACTCAAAATAATACTAATAATTCCTAAGGGAATGTGACATTATCACTATTTTTGCAGGTAGAATCAGTAAACTAGGTGAGGCTATAGCAGTTTCTCACAAGAAGCAATTTCTAAAGGTTTAACTTTCACATAAGAGATTTGCATCATTCTCACTGAATCAAAAAAGACTTAAAAAAAAAAAAAAACCAGAAAACATTCTATGATTGTTACAAAATAGCATAATTTGGCATTTGTCTCCTCTTTCCTTCATTTACTTCTACCTCCTCCATGTGATATAACTGAAAATATATAGAACACCAGGCCTGAATCTCAGCTCCTGAACCCAACTGGTAAGAGGCTATCTTCTCCTACTCCTAAAATTTAACTCCTCTGATCGATATTTAATCAACCAACTGAACAACACAGAAGTCATGCTTGACAGAGGTGTGTAATATCAACTCATTCTTTAAGACTCAATTCAGAAGTCACTAATTCCAAATCTACCATTTCCCTGATTTCCCACATAAGAAAAGATTAGCTGGGCATGGAACTTCTGGCTATTTGGAAGGGCAAGATGGAAGGATTGCCAGAGCCCAGCAGGTTGACGCTGGGGTGGCTGTGAGCATGCTCTCCAACCTGGGCGATGAAGTGAGACTCCAACTCAAAAAAAAAAAGAAAAAAAAACCCAAACAAATATAATCCTAAGTATTTCAGAGCTCATAATATTGATAAATTTACACAAAACACTGCATTTAAAATAGGCTTTAATGAAAAATTAATTCCTGTAAGTAAAGCTAGGTGATCAAGCATCAAGTATAATTTACTAACCACACAAACATCTGCCTGTTTACAGGAACAGGTTGGGCTAATTAATAACTCCAACTGAGAACGCAGTTTCTCATCATCACCGAGAACCTGGTTAAATTTCTTCACAAAATCTTGTGCTTTCCCAGGATCAGGCAAATTCTCTATAAAATTAAAAGATAATCAATATTAGAAGAAGAAAACGACAAAACTAAAAGGAAGTGTCTTGAAAATATTGCTCAGGTTTTAAAAAAAATCATCTAAGTGCTTCTAAGAAATAAAACAAAGAATCATTCTCTTTTACTCTGCAGTAACCTGACAGCTAATTAATTCATCTGTACTGGTGTTTCTTATGTGCTTACGCAGCAATAAATATACTCACTTGCAATGGTCATGAGTTTTCCAAACATAGCCGAGCAGTTAGCCTCTGACTGAAATTTAAAACAGACCGAAAAGAACAAATCACACGTGTTCTGTAACAAAAATCAATCTCATTATTTTACATTTTTCATAAAGTTAGAAGAAAACTCATCAAAATCGACCAAAAGGAAAATGGATTACCACGCATACGAAGTTGATATCAAAGAAAGGAGCAGCAACAACCACCAAGTTAAGACAAATAGAAGGAAAGGATATGTTTGCAACAAGGAATTAAAAAATTAAAAGTGTGTAACTTTCATATGAAAGTTATTTTGCCACAAGATTGAAGATACATGAAGCAGCTAACATATATAAAATTATTATATTAAAATTACTGTGAAACCATGTGCTATAGAAAATTAACAGAAAATATGAAGAGTAGAAAATTGTTCTACTTCTGAGTAGAGTTCTATTAGCTATTTTGTAGCCCATTGCTTAAATATTTTCAGAATAAACTCCTCTCTAAAAAGTACTCCTCTTTCTCCGTCATATAAAACATTACTTTAGTATTAGTTTTAACTTATATTAAATTTGAATAATTTGGTTCAGAACTCAATAAATTATTACCCTATGGGTCATATGTTTTCCTTGGTAAAGTTTTGTTAGAACACAGTCATGCCCATTAATTTATGTATTGTCTACGATTGAATATCTGACCAGAAATCATATGGCTTACAATCTAAATTTTTATTAATTGCTGATTTATAAAAAAAAGTTTGCAAGCCCCTAGGCTAGGCATTCATGGACCTTTGAGGTGTCTGCATACAGATCCATGGTTAAGAACACCTATTCGGCCGGGTACTGTCAGTGGCTCATGCCTATAATCCCAGCACTTTGGGAGGTCAAGGTGAGGATTGCCTGAGCCCACGGGTTTGAGATCAACCTGGGTAACTTGGGAAGATCTCATCTCTACAATAAATCAAAAAATTAGCCGGGCATGGTGGCGCTTGCCTGTAGTTCCAGCTACTTGGAAGGCTGAGGCGGAAGGATCACTTGAGCACAGCAGGTTGAGGCTACGGTGGTTCTGAGCATGCCACTGCACTCCAGCCTTAGTAAGACTCCGATTCATATATATATATATATATTTTAAACCTATTCTGGTGAATATACTTATTTGTATTACAGAAAATTCAAGTTTTCCCCCATATTACAAAAAAAACAGCTTATCTTTCTTAATTTGATATTGGCATACTTAAAGAATTTATAGGCCAGGCTCAGTGGCTCAGCCTGTAATTCCAGCACTTTGGGGGGCCGAGGCGAGTGGACTGCCTGAGCCCGCGGGTTCGAGACCTGCCTGGGCAACTTGGCAAGACCTCGTCGCCACAATAAATCAAAAATTAGCTGGATGTCATAGCATGCCTTAGTTTCAGTATTTTGGAAGGTTGAGGCGGAAAGATTGCTGAAGCCCCAGCAGGTCAATGCTGGGGTGCCACTACACTCCAGTCTGGGCGACGGAGTGAGACTCCAACTCAAAAAAAAAAAAAGAATTCATAATTTATACCTGACTCTACACTGAAGGACCATGAATCATTCAGTAAAAACAAACTGACTCTTAATTTTTTCTTGAAATTTAATTCTAATTGATAAACTGTATAAACTCTTAGTATCTAAAAACTTGCTAAACTAGAAGACATGGTTTCTTTGCTCATGCTGGAAAATTAGGGTTTATAATATTTGCTTTAAATGAAAATTGAGCTCAGACAACTATAGAAATGTTTTACTGATGTTTGGAAAATAAAATATCTGAGACTTTTTTATATGCTTCATTATATAGAACTACAGATATCTGAGTGGCTGTAATAAACTATATACAAATCATGAACCTACTGTGGGCTGCTTGTGTAAATCCAACAGTTCGCGTACATGACTCCGAAGCATGTTCTGACACTTCCACATTTCATTGAGAGCTCTGGAAATAATGTTTTAAATATGACAAAATACACTGTGTAATAACATCGCAAACTATTCAACATTACAGCTTTTCTCATTTCACAGTATATATACAACATTCTTCTTTTACATCATTCTAAAATTTTAAGCACCAGGGAATTTATTTATTAGGATTTCAGAAAGCTTCGTATAAATGGCAAATATAAGGCTTCTCACAAGAGATAATGTTTGAGAAACTTTGAAGAGTAAGTAATAAGGAGATTGGAAGATGTTCTAAACTGAGATAGCCAGAGAGTTCTGGTACAAGAAAAGATAAAATGTCATCCAAGTGCATGCCACGTAATAGAAAACTGAAAAGCAAGCATATGCTTGGGGCATAGGGTGTTAGTGGAGAGCAGGAAGAAGCTGGAGCATGCCATACTCAAAGGTTAGACCATGAAGGCATTCTCATGCCAGGTTAAGGAATATTCGCGAAAGGCTATAGACTATTTTAAAAAAGAAACGTCTAAGAAATGACATATATTCAAGATGCCAAATTTAAACTGATTATGTTTATTCTATACTCTTCTTTCTCCCATGAATGCAGATTTTCTTCTCTCATTAATTCTGTATTTCCAGGTGCCCAGAGTACCTCTGAGACATTAGTCTTTTGCCAGATATTATGAAATATATAAAACTATAAAAACCTTAAGCCAAGAGTAGCATCTGTAGTCATTTGTAAAGCTTTAAAAAATGTTGGCTAATACATCCTGTTAGGATGTGCCAAGGATACACCATTACCCCAGTGGAATTTTCGCATAGCCTTACTCTCAGAATGTGGTAACATGCAAAGGAGCCAAACTGAGACCACAATCTGCAAAATAACTAGTCTATGCTATACTCATCCAAAAAACTCAAAGTCAAAAAGAACAAAAAAGACTAATAAATGGCCCCCACATTAAGAAACTAGAGACAAGACAACTAAACATGTAATGTGTAATCCTAGACTGAGCAAAACGTTACCCATAAACAACGTTACATGAATATAAATGACTTTTACCACTAAACAGCACACTTAAAAACAGTAAATTATTATGTATATTTTACTTCAACAAAAAGAAATTTTAAAAGAACATTGTATAACAATTGAGATTTGAATATACATTATATTAGACCATAATATTGTATCAATGTTAAATTTCTTGATTTTGATAAGAATACTCTGCTTATTTAAGAGAATAACATTGTTCTTAATAAACCAACACTGAAATATTTGTAAGTAAAGGGATTGGCCAGCAAATTCATAGGTCAGAAAATAATCTAAAGTGATAAAGAAGGGACAAATGGTAAACAGTCAAAAAGATGACCAGGGTCAAGGGGATGTCACAGTACATTATTCCTGAAACTTTTCCATATATTTGAAATTGTACAAACATTAAAGTTTTATATCCATAAGATACAGTTAAAATCTTAACTCAAAAAATTTAGAATTCTTAATGATTTGGACTCATTTACTTTGTGTTTTTAATTAGCAAATAAAAACTATATATATTTATGGTATAAAATGAGATATTATGCATACATTGTAACATTTACCTTTTTTAAACCCTAGTTAAGTGGAGTGAGCACACATTAAGGCTGGCCAGCGACACTTTACTCATGCCAGTCATCGGAGCAAAATCATTAATACACCCTATTTCAGTCTCAAAAGTTCCCAGTTGGAGAATCAAACATGGAGTCATCCTTCATAGAGATGATGTGGATTTGTTCTCCCGACAAAGAATGACTACTCAGTTCTTAGGCTTAGTACTTAGTCAGGAAAGGTAAAGCATCAGTAGGTTTAATTTAGACTCGTCACAGATATTTTCTGTGGTGACATATTTCAATACCTGAAGCCATATTACTGACCCAGTTGTCAATTATGCCTATGTATATGGGAACAGTTTGCTGTTAACTAACCTGAACTTCAATCATAATATTTTCAATCACAATAAATATCTACCTGAAGTTCTTGATTCAAACAGAAGCAACAATCCCATCAACAACATGAATAATTTCATAAAATCTCCAAGAAATACACCAGTCATTTAAAAAGTAACTTACTTTACAGCATTTGGATCCAAACTAGCATATAAATAATATAAGCATTTCATTCTCTCTTCTGTTTCCAGGTTGTGGGGTACAAGATACTGAGCAAAGATTTTCTCTACCAACAGTCTATGAAACAACAACAACAAAAAAGCCCAAGTAACAAAATTATTCTATGTTCTAAAAGCAAAAACCATTTGATAATTTTACCATCTGTGCACAGATACCACACCAATGATGACAGTTATATATGCATAAACAATGGCAATATCAGTATATAAACAGTTTGTTTCATTGTAAAACATTCAGTACAGTTGTTTAAAATTTAGAAACTCAGTTTCTATTTGTGGCTTTACTTCACAAATTGTCATTATGCAACATTTGTTCTAGAAGGTTAAAACGTATTCCTAAACACTGGGTGATAGGCTTCAGCAGTCCAGAGGTACAGTGAATTTGTTTACCTGTCACGTAAAGCTATGAACCCAGGTATAGTTAATTCTCCAGGAATACATTGATTTCCTCAGATTATAGTTAAGCCCCTTAACCACATTGTCATGTAGTAAAAGCAGGGAATGTCCCTTCATAGTACTTCGTGAAAATTTAAGTTTTAACATTTAAAACTTAAGTTTTAACATTTGATCTTTCTTTTCTCGACAGGCCAAATTCCTTACCAATACTGGAATATTGTTCTTGTTAAGATTATATCTATTATTCAATATCACTGGAATAAGAAAACACAGGGTCTTTATAATAACCAATAAAATACATCTCCAGTGATATACAAGTACCCAGTCTAATTCAGTAAAACACTAATACATTTTGAAAAGTATAATTAGTATGAGCCAATACAGTATTATAAGTAACATTCAGAAAAATGAAAGCAACATAGTAATTTCTCTATTGGTAGCTATGGTGTTGCAAAAAGGAAAACAGTTATTGAATAGTGCACTAACGCCAAGCTTTGGGCTAAGGTGTGTTACGGTCATTATTTTATTTAATCCACCTAACAGTCAAGCAGGATAAGAATTAATATTCTTCCTTTTTTAAAAAAAGACTAAGGTGCACAAGTAGTTACATTACTGGTGCAACAGCACACATCTAATAAGAGTCAGCGTGAACATTTGATTTCAAAGTCCATGCCTATTTCACTTTTTTTTTTTCCAGTTGGAGTCTCACTCTGCCGCCCAGGCTGGTGCAGTGGCATGCCCACGGCCATCCCAGCCTCGACCTGCTGGGCTCAGGAGATTCTTCTGACTCAGCCTTCCAAGTAGCTGGAACTATAGGCACGCACCACCATGCCCGACTAATTTTTTGATTTATTGTAGAGATGAGGTCTCAGTAAGTCTGAGCTCAGAGAATCCTCTCGCCTCCGCCTCCCAAAGTGATGGGATTACAGGTGTGTGGCACTATGTCCAGTCTATTTCACTCTTATTAGGCTACCTTATACTCTTAGATAGATAAGTACAGTATGTGCAAATAAATAGAATGTTACTTCTAAGCTTATAAATAAGTTATTAGAATATCAGACAAATACATTTTTAAACAAGAAAGCAACATGCTCAGTCAATTTCACCGTTACTAGGCTACCTTATACTCTTAAATAGATAAGCACAGTATGCAAAAATAAATAGAAAGTTACTTCTAAACTTACAAATAAGTTATTAGAATATCAAACAAATACATTTTTAAACATGAAAAGCAAATTTACATTCATTGATTTGACCAGCATACTGAACTCACTTGTCATCAATGCTGTTCTGATAATAAATATGCAGAAGTTTATCCTTTATCCAGCTGACTTTCTCTGCAGCTTCTTTTCCTGCTTCACCATGAAGACAGTATTTCTTATAAAGCTGAGCCAGACCCATCATAGCTTCTTTTCTTACTCGCCACTGAAAAATATAAAATGTATCAGATGAACAAGATACCAAAACTTTATACAATAATCTACAAAAACTGCTCTGCTTCCCTGGGTTGCACAGTCTTATATGTACATATATAAATTAGCAGATTATATCATTCCATAACTTTAACAAATTGCTTTGCCAACAATTTAAAATCTGTTTCAATTTAGAAGCTAGACTTATTTAGAAAGTTTTCAATGCATTTACTGCTAAATAATCTAACATTTTTTTTTTTTTTTAATTTTTAAATATGGGGTTTTGCTATGTTGTCCAGTCTGGCTCCAACTCCAGGGCTGAAGTGATCCTCCTATCTCACCTCCGAAGTAGCTGGGACAACAGGCTCCTAATTTTTTACTTCCCTCAAAACCCACCAACGGTAAATCTTAGAGAAGGGATTAAAAGACAAAGTGTAAACAGTGTAATAGTCTCCACTTTTCTTCTAGACATCTATGCCCTGTGACTATTTTAAAAGTAAAAACTTAAAGAATATCTCTTATATTTCAAACTGAGATAAATTACTTTTCTATCTTGAAATTATAGTTTACTCAATTTCAAAGCACAGCAGGTCTTCGACTATTCCTCAACTATAAAATAGTATACTGCAAGGCAACTGTTGTGTAAGATGTTAGTGGATGCCTAACTGCCTGCCTTCCATGTCTGTCTCTTGCCTACACTTTGCCCTATTCCTTAGTAGAATTCTTACCACTGTTTCTTATCAATCCATGTTTATAACTGTATCAACTGGAGAATTAAAAAAAAATCACAGGAAAAAGTAACTAATCACATGGTTTTCATTTCTGCCCTTAGTTTGGTGCAGCAATATGGAAATGCCACTTTCTTAGACAGCATGACATTCGACAATGCAACAGAAATACCAATTGTATTTAGCAAGCAGGGTAAAAACAGTAAATTCCAGATGATTAAAATTCCTCAGATTTTACCCGTTTATCCAGTGTTCTTTCTCGTACAAAGCCAAGCAGCTGATCATTTACTAATGCAAGGTCTCTTTTGGCAGCTGTTATTATAGTAACAATGACATCGTGACGAATAGCTTCTTCTGGGTCATGTGATCTAACCTTTAAATACTCTGTCATAAGAGAAAAAAAAGTTAGGGTAAATTTTAGCTATGTCATTTTATCATGATTCAGAACGATATTAAAGACTAGAATGTTTTAAGCTTCTGCCCATACTGAAAGTGTTTGTAAAATGTGACATGAATTGAAATCATGTTATCTGTTGCCCAGGCTGGAGTGCAGTGGCACAATCACAGCCTCGACCCGTCAGGCTCAGGCGATTCTTGTGTCTCAGGCTCCCATGTCACCGGAACTACAGGTGTGCACCACCATGCCTGGCCAATTTTTTGATTTATTGTAGAGACGAGGTCTCGGCAAATTGTCCAGGCTGATCTCAAACCACTGGGCTCAGACAATCCTCTTGCCTCCATGCGCCATGCTGAGCACCAGCATGCCTGATGCAAAATCATTTTAAGGCAGCAGTTCTGTATTTTAATCACAAACTGTACTTACAACTCCATAGTCACAACTTAATCATGTCTTTTACACTAACTATGAATAATCAAGTCAGGTGAAGTGGTTCACATCTGTAATCCCAGCACTTTGGGAGGTGGAGGCAAGAGGATTTCTTTTGTCCAAGGGTTCAGGATCAGCCTGGACAACTTGATGACACTTCATCTCTACAATTAAAAGAACAAAACAAACAAACAAACAAACAAACAAAAACCAGGCAGATGCAGTGGCTCATGCCTATAATCCCAGCACTTTGGGAGGCTGAATTAAGAGGATTGCCTGAGCCCACGGGTTTGAGAACAACCTGGACAACTTGGCGAGACCTCGTCTCTACAATAAATAAAAAAAACATTGGCAGAGTGAGGTGGTACATGCCTGTGGTTCCAACTAATTGGAAGGCTGAGGCGGAAGGGTCACCTATGTTCAGCAAGTCAAGGCTGCAGTGGCCGGGAGCGTGCCACTGCACACCAGCCTGGGTGACCAAGACTACAACTGAAAAAAAACCACAAAAAACAAACAATTCGCTGGGCATGGTGGTGCATGCCTGTGGTTTCAGTCTTTCTTTTGAAAGACTGAGGGAGAAGGGTCACCTGAGCCGAGCAGGTCAAGGCTGCAGTGGCCATAAATGTGCCACTGCACTCCAGCCTGGACGACAGAGTGAGACTCTGCCTCAAAACAAGAGGTGTATGCATACAGAACTTAAACTTGTAGAAGAAAAGGAAAAGTCAAATCACAATGCAGTATTTGATTTATATAGTTTGGCATTTCAGTTACAATTTAAAAGGTTTAAAAGAAAAATAGTAAAAGTGCTTAGAGAATAGTAAAAGTACTTAGTAGGCTAATAGGTATACACCTTTTATATTATACAACATAAAATCCAGAATATAGTATAATTTCTTTAAAATTCCTTAATTTCATAATTCAAACTAATGCCAAACAAAAAAATGTTATTTCTTCTGTGCTATTTGGTAAACAAATCTTTTGATAGAAGTCACTATTTGTTACTACCAAATAGGCAGATTTAAAGGTTAGAGGTTCAAATGAAGAATTAGAAATTCCAGCCCAAACTAGATAATCAGCGTTTTCCCACTTATTATTATACACGTTACTATACTTAATTATAGATACATAAAATTTTTGCCCAAATCTAATGTCTCAAAGAATGAACTAGTATTCCAAATTATGATTTCCAAAAAATTCCAAACAATTAATATTTAAAGATTTTAAATGTAATTTTCTCTAACAAACATGATATAATTTCCTAGTCAGTAACTAGTATAGGCCGGAAACCATATTCAGAGTGAAAACCTGTTCAGTAAAGTTAGTACACAGGCCATATCTAACATATATTTCTAAGATAATGCTATTATTTATAATAAACCAGCTAGCTTACCTGTGAGGTCCTTTGCTAGATCTGGGTGGTTCATTAAACAGTGGCTGGCAAATTTCACACTTTCTAATCTCACAGGAACATGAATGTCATTAAATCTGCATAGAGAAAGATTGCTAAACATTAATTCTAAGGCAAAATAATTATTTCCAAATAAGGTACATCTTCTACGAAAATGCTTATAAACAACAATAGTTACTGATTAGAAAATGTGTTATTATAACGACAGCTAATATGTTCTGAAGGAGCAATATAAATTACACTAATAAGTGAAAAGAATTTCACAAGAACACTTTCAAAGACAATTTGTTTACCATGCTAAAAGAAGAGCATAATCACATTTCTCGACCCAAACTATCTACACTGTAGAGATAATACAAGGGAATTGCAAATTATGCTACAAAATTAAAAAATGAGTATTTCAAACACAAAAAATCTGCTTGAAGAATAAATTTAAAGAAGAAAAACACCAAGAGATGTGAGGCAGAAAGAAAGCCAAATATAAGAAGCAGCTCCAGAAATTCAAAGATAATCCCAGCACTTTGGGTGGCCAAGGTGAGAGGATTGTCTGAGCCCACGGGTTCAAGACTAGCCTGGACAGCTTGGTGAGACCCCCATCTCTACAATAAATCAAAAAATTAGCTGGGCATGGTGGGGTTTGCCTGTAGTTCCAGCTACTTGGAAGGCTAAGGTGGAAGGATAGTCTGAGTCCAGCAAGTCAAGGCTGCAGTGGCCAGGAGCGTGCTACCGCCCTTCAGAAGCCTGGGAGACAGAATGAGACTCCTACTAAAAAAAAAAATTTATTTCTGAAGTGATTTCATGAAATAACCAAGTAAACTAAATTTATTTAATTAACGTTTATGACCTGCTTCCTTACCCAGAGATAATTTTCATACATTAATAATAAAATTTAGCATTTAGGACTTAAAATTTTCTACATGTTAGAGAAAAATTGAACACTATTATTTAATTATTTAAATTACAAAGTATCAAAACATTTGATAGGCTGGGTGCAGTGGCTCACGCCTATAATCCCAGGACTTTGGGAAACCTAGGTGAGAGGACTGCCTGAGCTCACGGATTCATGACCAGCCTGGGTAACCTGGCAAGACCTCATCTGTACAGTAAACCAAAAAAAGTAGCTAAGCATGATGGCATGTGCCTGTAGTTCCAGTGACTTGGAAGGCTGAAGTGGAAGGATAGCCTGAGCCCAGCAGGACGAGGTTGCAGTGGCCGTAAGCAGCATGCCACTGAACTCCAGCCTGGGCGACAGAGAGAGATTCCGACACACAGACACACACGCAGACACACACACACAGACACACACACACAACACTCGATGTTATAATTATGAAAATAATACCACAGAACAGATAGACAGTTATTTCTATGAATCAGAGACATTGCTAGAGTTAGTAGCAGTGAATGTAGTATGATGAATTTAAGATGCCTATAATGACTTATTTCATTTTTAAAGTAACCCATTTGAAATATGGAGCCCTGTATTTTGCTTCAATGATATGCAATCAATATTGATGCTAGTCACTGAGATAGAGAAGTTCTCTTCTGTATCTTCATAAGTACAGGTGTTTCTTTCATGCTATGCTAAATTCTTTAGCGTTTAATTATTTAAATAGTCAGCATTTTTTTCATACTAAGACCTTCAAAATGGGCTGTTCTCACCAAGTACCTGCTAAGATATCATTATGCCATTGTCAGAGATTTCTCAGAACTTAAGATTACTATAAGGACTTTTTATAGTGAGTTTATTTCTAGAATAACTCTAAGCCCAATTTTTGAACAAGAGTGAATCTCAAACAGCTCCAGAATATTAGTAGCAAAATACCTATTTTCCAATCAACTTTTGAAGCAACATATGTAAATGAAAACAAAGAAAATTTGATAAATTTCATAGATATTTTTTAACTGGAATCTCACTCTGTTCCACAAGCTAGAGTGCAATGGCATGATGACGGCTTGCCGCGGCTTCAAATTCCTGGGCTCACACAATCCTCCCACCTCAGCCTCTAAGTAGGTAGGACTACAGGCACATGCTATCACACGTAGCTAATTTTTGTTATAGGGATGAAGACTCACTATGTTGCCTAGGCTAAATTTTTCAGCCTTACCATCAACTCAAGAAGAATTCAATCATTCTAAGTTCTTAAAAGGAAACATTAAAAACCAAGTTAACAGCAATGATATTTTCCATTTAAAAATCATATCATTGGCTGGGTGTAGTGACCCATGCCTATAATCCCAGCACTTTGGTAGGCCTAGGTGAAAGGACTGCCTGAGTCCACGGGATCGAGACCATCCTAGGCAACTTGGTGAGACCTCATCTCTACAATAAATCAAAAAATTAGCTGAGCATGGTAGTGCATGCCTGTAGTTCCAGTTACTGGGAAGGCTGAGAAGGAAGGATCGCCTGAGCCCAGCAAGTTGAGGCTGCCGTGACCATGAGGGCGCCACTATACTCCAGCCTGGGCACAGAGTGAGACTTTGACTCCAAAAAAAAAAAAAAAAAAAAAAAAAAACAAGAAAGAAAGAAACAAACCATACCATTAAACCAAATTAGTCAAAACACATCATGCAATGTCAGTAGCTAAGTTTCCGGCTGAAAAGATAAGCACGAGTAAATGAATTCATTTGGTGGGCTGAAAAATGGCATGAACTGCTTAAATTGGATCAGTAGGTCTTCAGTTCCATGACTTAAAAGTCTTAAGACAGAAAGACTATTCTGAGAAGATGTCTACTTTATTCTAATGACATTATTTTAACACAAAGCAGACTAAATACTGAGTCTTCATTAAAAAAATGTGCCCTACAACTTATTCTCCAAAAAAAGATCACAATGCAGATGCCAATTAAACCAATACATATCAAGTTTTGATATGTGTAGTTTTAGTGAAGTAGACCCTACCAACTAGCCTCCAACACATAAATATCAGAAATGTATGTTTTCTTACCTTCCAAGAAAACACTGCCAAAGGGGACGATTCTGTGTTGCCAAATCGGAATCTTTAGAGCCAAACAATTTAGCTAGAAGTCGAACGACAGCTAATCGCTCTTCTCCATCATTGCTCTAAGAAGAAAAAAGGGAAAATTAATGAAGCTGAGCTTTACTCATCAGATCACAGAAAATGATAAAATGAAACATTTCCAAGAAGGTACAAATGCATATTTCTGCTTATAATAGAACTTTAAAATATCCTATGCTTTCATTTACTATGCAGAATTTGATTTGATTTCATATTCAGTTGTCTGGTTCTTTTAGTTTATTTCACACCCTCCCACCTGCTAATTTATGCCTACTTCACTGCTTATTTGCATTGTACACTGGTTATAGATGCTGTACAAATATAAAGACATATCGTTTGTTTCTACCATTGCTGAAGTGCCCTTGAATAACTTCTATGAACAACATAGCTCCAAATAACTCTCATTCTAATAAATGCATTCTTTGTAAGAAATCTGTCCTGCAGTGTTTTTTGGTAAGCGTCGCTTGTTTTCTTATACTATGAGAATTGTTTCAGTTTCAGTAATGATGCCAAGTTTTACCAAAAACTTGAGTTATTCTGAAACCATATGGTGTGAAATTTTTTAAACATAACCTATTCACTAGAAAAAAAAAGCCATACTTAAAAGCAACTGCTAATTTTGTTTTAGATATTCGAATACAATGTGGGGCTAAAGCAATAAAAGGTATCCAACAAAGAAATCTTTCTAGGAATATGCAGAAGCTAAACTTTAAAAAATATACACCATGGGATATAATCTTTTCCTTATAAATGTTTTCACTCTCAGGAATAGGGGTTCTGTGGGTAAAATGGGCACACCCAGCAAACAGGTGAAAATTAAAAGTATGTCATATTAACACTTTTAATTAGAAAGGACAAAAATGTTTTGAGAAAGTACTGTACACAAAATGACAACACAGAACGGTACAGCTTTTAAACAAGCCCACTGAACTGCCCAATGAGATTTATTTATTTATTTACTTATTTATTTTGAGTCAGAGTCTCACTCTGTCGCCCAGGCTGGGGTGCAGTGGCACACTCACAACCACTGCAGCCTCGACCTGCTAGACTCAGACAATTCCTCCACTTCAGTCTTCCAAGTAGCTGGAACCACAGGCATGTGCCATCACGCCTGGCTAATATTTTTGATTTACTGTAGAAATGAAGTCTTGCCAAGTTGCCCAGGCTGGTCTTGAACCCATGGGCCCAGGCAATCCTCTCACCTAGGCCTCCCAAACTGCTGGGAATATGGGATTATAGGCGTGAGACACGGCACCCAGTTGATTTATTTTTTTTAAAGAAATATCAATTTAGTCCTTAAATGTCAAACACTAGAGTATGTGGACATTTTATTATACTTGCAGGTAACTAACTACTGTAGTAGATGAGTGGTTATTTCAAATGAGGTGACATTTCACATTGATGAACTATGAAAACAAGACTAATTAAAAACTTACCTCCTGGCTTTTGAAATTTTCAAATACATTCCCTTAAGTATAGTTGGAATGGCTATGGTGATGGTAACTTTTTTCAGTACAAAAATCATTTGGTGTCTTTGATGTACAGCTGTATTATTAATTCATACCAAAGTGAACATTATCAAAAAATTTAATATACTACACTATTTGAATTACAAATATTTATTCTAGTAGTTAAGAGTGTAGGGACAGTTGCTCATGCATATAATCCCACCACTTTGGGAGGCTGAGACAGGAGGATCGCTTGAACCCATAGGTTTGAGACCAGCCTGGACAACATAGTGAGATGCTGTCTATATGAAAACTAAAATAAAATAAGCCAGCTGAGTGTGGTGCCTATAGGACCAGCTACTCAGAAGGCTGAAGCAAGAGGACTGCGGTTGCAGTGAGTGGTGATTGTGCCATTGAACTCCAGCTTGGGCACACACACAAAAAGGTGCTACTACTCAGTTACAGCCATTTTGTTGTCACGTAAGAAATAAAGGCCCAATGTTTCCAAATCTTCGCGTTCTGACAAAAAGAAAATGCAGGCCGGGCTCGGTGGCTCAGCCTGTAATCTCAGCACTTTGGGAGACCGAAGCGAATGTATTGCCTGAGCCGCAGGTTCAAGACCAACCTCAGCCTGAACAACTTGGCAAGACCTTGTCTCTACAGTAAAAAATGAAAAATAGCCAGGCTTGGTAACGTTTGTTTGCAGTTCCGGCTACTCGGAAGGCTGAGGCGCAAGGATTGCTGGAGCCCAGAAGTTCAGCGCTAGGGTGGCCATGAGTGTGCGTGTCACTGCACTCCAGCCTGGGCGAAAGAGTGAGACTCCAACTAAAAAACAAAACAAAACAAAACAGAAAACGCAGGTAGGCACAGTGGTTCACCCTATAATCCCACCATGCTGGGAAGCTAAGGCAAGAGGATTGCCTGAGCCCAGGAGTTTGAGATCAACATGGAGAAAGAGACCTCATCACTACAATAAATTTAGAAATTAGCCAGTCATGGTGGCAAATGCCTGTAGTTTCAGGTACTTGGAAGGCTGAGGTAGAAAGATTGTCTAAGCCCAGCAGGTAGAGACTGCAGTAGCCGTGGGTGTGCCACTGCGCTCCAGCCTGAGTGACAGAGTGAGACTCTAGCTCAGAATAACAACAACTGTTATTTACAGATAAGTATAGTAAGGACTAAAGTTTACATCCTAATAAACAAAACTCTAAGGAGAGAGCATTCAAACCATGAAGATACTTGGCTTTCAAATAAAACATATTAAATAATATCTGCTTTAAGGCTGGAATCAGTTTATTAGCAATCACTGCTTTAGATTTAAAAGAAAAAAAAACCAGGCTGGGCATGGTGGCTCATGACTATAATGCCAGCACTTTGGAAAGCCGAGGTGAGAGGACTGCCTGAGCCCACAGCTTCAAGACCAGCCTGGGCAAATTAGTGAGATATCACCTCTACAATAAACCAAAAAATTAGTCAGGCGTGGTGGTATGTGCCTGTCATTCCAGTTACTTGGAAGGCTGAGGCAGAAGGATTGCCGAGCCCAGTATGTCGAGGCTGCAGTGGCAGTGAGCAGTGTGCCACTGCACTCAGCCTGGGTGACAGAGTAAGATTCCAACTCAAAACAAATAAATAAATAAAATAACTAACTAAATAAATAAATAAATACTGAAGAATGGGGATATGACTATCCAGCTCAGATTCCCTCAGCCACATTAAGTCCAAAAATTGAAATCTAAAAGTTTAGCTCTCAATCCCTTCCCACAATCCTTTAATGGCAATCTTACTTAAGGGTTAAAGAGGTTTGACTGCATATTCAGACTCAGCAAGCATATTGGGCAAAAATATTTTAATGCCCTGCATCTAGAAATGACATAGTATGGAACCATCTTTAGGCTGTTGTTAAACAAACTCTTTAATAGTCAAAAACCAAATCAAACCTTGTTTAATATACAATGTTTGCCCTACAACCAGAGTTTTTTTAAATAAGAAAATGCTTATTGGTATGATACCTTTATATTAAAAATATCAAATGTTAGTAATAAAAACATTAAGGACAAGACTTAATAATGTAAACAAGTATTAAGAAAAGAAAAACTTAAGTTCTAATCTCAAATCTGCTATAACTGAGTAAGCAGGTAAAACATTTTATCTTAAATTTTACATCTCAAAAATAAAAACTGTAACGTTACTTCTAATTATACCATAGTTTAAGGGCTAAAAAAGGCATTAGATATAAAAAGTCTTTCAATGAGGTCAAAATATTAAGCAAACGTAAGGCGTTATCTCCCATAGTTCAGCCGAGAGAGGGGACAGAGTATCAGGTTTTCCCTTTTTTTGGTTGGTTATAAATTTGAAGAGTTATAAATTTCTTATTTAGTTGGCTATAAAAAAAATAGATACACTTGCAAGATATACAGTAAAATATCTGTCCTTAGTCTGTACCATGAAAATTCATAAGGTGGGCTGGGTGTGTGGTGGCTCAAGCCTATAATCCCAGTACTTTGGGAGGCCAAGGCGAGTGGATTGCCTAAGCTCAGGGTATCAAGACCAGCAAGGCCAACTTGGTGAGACCTTGTCTCTACAATAAATCAAAAAAATAAGCCGGCTGTGGTAATGCACGCTTGTAGTTCCAGCTACTTGGAAAGCTGAGGTGGAAGGATTGCTGGAGCCCAGCAGGTCAAGGATGCTGCACTGGCCATGAGCATGCCACTGCACTCCAGCCTGGACAACACAGTGAGACTCTGACTCAAAAAAAAAGAAAGAAAGAAAGAAAAGAAAATCCATCAAGTAATAATCTACATCTTTTGACCATTCAATTAAAGATTGCTTGGTATTCTAAAACATGCCTATTTAACAATGAATATTATTTAACACCAACATGTATTATACATTTCAAGGATAATATCGTTTTTCATATGTATTACTTGTGCCACTGTTATCAGTAGGTATTTAACAACTAGGTATATTATAAATTTGCAGTATAAATTCTCCTATAACCGAGATTTGAAAATGTTTTTTAGCAAAATTTTAAAAATGTAATCCCTAAATAAATATAAAAAGATAAACTGACCCCACACTTCATCCTTCTACAGTTATGGAAAAACTATGATACTTATTTTTCCTTTAAAGTTTAAAAGATTTAAAAATTGGTCAATCCTACCTTCAGTTTGAATTCAAGCTGTGGCATGACGGATAATAATAACTGAGGATCAATAGCAAAAAGTTCCTGAATCAGATCAAATACATGTTCCGACAAATCACTTACTGATGATCTTCCCAGCACCAGGACTTGATTGAAAAACTATAGGAGATATTAGAAAATACATACATATATATATCCATTTCATTAAAAACTTGGATAGGTTTTCTATAAACGTGTTTTGTTTTTTTTTTTAAGTGTATCAGGTATTACATATTCAACAAAAGGGGTGATACAGAATAGGTGTTTGAAGTGCTAATATATAATAAGACAATCATCTACACAGAAGAAATAAACCACCAAATATTAACAAATCATGAGTGTTACAGGGAGAGATGTTAAAAAGAAAAGTTGGGTTGTTGGCTGTACTTTATATAAGGATAATATTTTGGGGAATAAACCTTCATTAAAACAAAATAATTTAAAAAGGTTAGTTTTTAAAATGTGCATCCTGTTATAGAGAATACTATAAAGAAGTTTCCTTGGTGGCTTATACAGGACAAATTTATGCAAGCACAAATTTTTCAAAATCGTGTGTTTTCTTGAGTTTTCCATTCATATATCTATCTGCACTAAGTTGGAGAAGTAAAATGAGAAAATATTCTTTTAATAAATTTCATTTTGTGATCTCATAATTTACAATTAGACATTTCTTATCTATTTAGTTTGCAGAACAATGGAAAAACAAAAAGACAAAAGTGAGAGTTATAATGATAATGATAAAGATGAGTTAGATTTAGACTGATCTTCGTGGTTTACAGGAATCACAAATGTGTCCTTCCGCATCTTTGAACAACATACTGAGCAATAAATTACATATTATTGTGGGAAGAAGAAAATGATACTGCATTGTCTGCTCAAATAGAAAAACACCAGATGGAAGGCGGCAAACAAATTGCTACTGCACAACATGTATCAATGAACTTGCAATGCACGCCAGTGACTGTTTCACATGTTACCACATGTTAGAAAAATATAAGATATAAAATTTTTATTTTTTTTCATAAGTTCCTCAATGTCCAAAATTCCATTATAAGCTAAACAGCATTACAATAAAATAACTGGTTCCAACGTTATATTATCTACTATGAAGTGATTCATTTTTCACTATTTCGCAAAAAAGTGCAGTTGAGTTGCTGGTAGATGATCCATGAAATGTCTAAGAAAGCAAAGGGTTAAATTTCCAAAAAGTTAAAGGGACAATTGGATGCAACTGAGGATATGAGCATACATTTCTAGTAGTATCATAATTTGAAAAACCATAAAAAGTTTTAAAATATTCATATTGATTACGCAGACCCTAAGGAAACAAGGAAAACAGGTGAACAAAAGCACACAAAAATAAGCACAGATTGTTACTTATCAAAAGATATATGAAAACCTCTTATTTCTGAGAATTGAGACATATTTAACATTGAAGAGACAAGCCGAAGTCAGTGGCTCAGTCTGTAATCCCGCACTTTGGGAGGCTGAGGTGAGTGGATTGCCTGAGCCTGCGGGTTCAAGACCCACCTGGGGAAATTGGTGAGACCTTATCTCTACGACAAATCAAAAAAAATCAGCTGGGCATGGTAGCACGTGCCTGTAATTCTGGCTACTTGGAAGGCTGAGGCGGAAGGAACGCCGGAGCCCAGTGGGTCGAGGCCGCAGTGGCCAGGAGCGGCCACTGCACTCCAGCCTGGGTGACAGAGTGAGACCCCAACTCAAAAAACAAAACAACAAAAAAAAATTGAAGAGACAAACTTTTCTTTTCTTTTCTTTTTTTTTTTGAGTTGGAGTCTCACTCAGTTGCCCAGACTGGAGTGCAGTGGCCGCTCACGGCCACCGCAGCTTCGGCCTGCTGGGCTCCGCAATCCTTCCGCCTCAGCCTTCCAAGTAGCTGGAATTACAGGCATGCGCTACCACGCCAGGCTGATTTTTTGATTTACTGTAGAGATGAGGTCTCACTGCCCAGGCGGGTCTCGAACCCGTGGGCTCAGGCAATCCACTCACCTCAGCCTCCCAAAGGCACGGGATTACAGGCTGAGACAAACTTTTCAATGAATGCTTTTCTGTGCTATTCTTTAAAAATTTTAACTAGATTAAAGACTAATTTAGCAATAGAATACTAACATTTAATAAACTATCATTTGGTGCCAGGCTCAGTGGCTCAGCCTGTAATCTTGCGCTTTGGGAGGCCGAGGTGAGTGAACTGCCTGAACTTACGGGTTCAAGACCCACCGGGGCAACTTGGCGAGACCTCATCTCTACAATAAATCAAAATGATTAGCCGAGCGTGGTAGTGCGCACCTGTAGTTCATTACTTGGAAGGCTGAGGTGGAAGGACTGCCGGAGCCCGGCAGGTTGAGGCTGCAGTGGCCAGGAGTGGCCACTGCACTCCAGTCTGGGCGACAGAGTGAGACTACAACTCAAAAAGATATATAAAAAATAAATAAAATAAAATAAAATAAACTATCATTTGGATTTTATCCTGTGTAAAATAATTCAAGAGAGCCGGGCTCGGTGGCTCAGCCTGTAATCCCGCGCCTTTGGGAGGCTGAGGTGAGTGGATTGCCTGAGCCCGCGGGTTCGAGACCCGCCTGGGCAGCGAGACCTCATCTCTAAAATAAATCAAAAAATCAGCCGGGTGTGGTAGCGCATGCCTGTAATTCCGACTACTTGGAAGGCTGAGGTGGAAGGATCTCCGGAGTCCAGCAGGTCGAGGTTGCGGTGGCTGGAAGCGGCCACTGCACTCCAGTCTGGGCGACAAGAGTGAGACTCCAACTCAAAAAAAAAAAAAAACAAAAAAACCCAAATAATTCAACAATAGATAAGTGCTACCCTCACAAAGATTATTAGAAAAGAAAAAGCCCTAAATGCATAACAAAAGGGAAACGGGTATATAAAGGGACCCCCCCCCCAAAAGCCGGAATTATCTTTTGGAAGCTGGGCCAGTTATAGTACAGGTTTCCTCCCCCAACTAAGTAAGTGTTCTAGGACAGCCCTGGCATCAGTATACCGGCCAGCATTATCGTGAGAAGCTGCGTTAGGCTACAGTGAAACCCCTCCGCCCCCCGCCCTAACTTGGAATCTCGCTCCTTCGCCCAGGCTGGAGTGCAGGGGCACGCTCATTGCCACGCCAGTGTTGATCTGCTGGGCTCCCGCAATACTTCTGCCTCAGCCTTCCAAATAGCCAGATCTACAGGCACGTGCTACCACACCCGGCTAATTATTTTTTTTTAATTGTAGAGATGAGGTCTCGCCAAGTTGCCCAGGCTGTTCTCGAACCTGTCCTCTCACCTTGGTCTCCCAAACTGCTGGGATTACAGGCTTGAACCACTGTGCCTGGCAATTCTTTTGGAGATTCTTTCAATGCATTTGGTCATTTCATAATAGGCAGCTTATACTCACACTATACTGAGTGTTCATCAGTATTTGAATGGTCTGATCCCCACATCCTGCCCTCCCTATTCATTTGAACTTGACCTGGGAGAACTGCAGTTTCTCTGGATGAAAAAAGTCCTCAAAGGAAAATGTTTTGCCAATGTGGAAGAGGTGAAACAAAAAACAGCAGAAGCACTAAAAGGCATCAAAATGGACAAGTTCGAAAACGGTTGTGAGCAGTGGAAAAAGCATCTAGATAGGTGTATTGCATCAAATGGAGAGTATTTTGAAAGTGACTAATGTTTAAACATGTAAGAATATATACAATTTTTATAAATAAATTCTGAAGTTTTTTGGGTTTCCCCTCATATATCAACTCAAAGGAATACTTTAGAGTTATTCATACTACAAATTTAAAGAGAACATCAAGGCTGGTTTTAACGGCTCATGTCTATAATCCTATCACTTTGGGAGGCAGAGGTAAGGGGGTTGCCTGAGCCCAGGAGTTTGAGATCAGCCTGGGCAACATAGCAAGACATCATCTCTAAATCAAAAATTTAGCCAGGCATGGTAGTATACACCCATAGTTCCAGGTGTGGGAGAGGCTGAGGCAGAAGGACCACCTGAGCCCAGGAGTTCAAGACTGAGGTGAGCCCTGACCTTATGCCACTGCACTCCAGCCTGGGCGACAGTGAGGCTCCAACTCAAAGAGTCAAAATATGAAAATATAATTGCAAATGAAACAAATACAAAATTTTACATAAACTATGTGAGATAATAGGTGTAAGTATGAGTAAATGTGAAATGGAATAAATTGCTATAAGGTAAAATTACAAATATTTTTTCCAAATTATTGATTTTTTTAGTTAAAAAACAAACCTTTACTCAAAAGGTTTTTTTTTTTAAAGTATTTTTATACTTAAAAATATATAAGAACTACTCAAGAGGGAGAAACAGAGGAGTTTATGAAGAACGACCCGAACACATAAAGAAAACACAAGCCGGGCTCGGTGGCTCAGCCTGTAATCCCGCGCTTTGGGAGGCTGAGGTGAGTGAATTGCAGGTTTGAGACCCGCCTAGGCAACTTGGCGAAACCTCATCTCTACAATAAATCAAAAAATTAGCCGGGCGTGGTAGCGTGCACCTATAGTTCCAGCTACTTGCAAAGCTGAGGCGGAAGGATCGCCGGAGCCCAGTGGGCTGAGGCTGTGGCCGGGAGCGGCCACTGCACTCCAGTCTGGGCTACAGAGTGAGACTCCAACTCAAAAAAAAAAAAGAAAGAAAGCACAATAGTGACACAGAAATCCAAAGATAAGGAATGCAGGGAAAAAGTGAAAAGATAAGCCTATATAGAAGACAATGAAATATGCATAGATACAAATGCAGTCAAGGAGTGGGGACTGTAGACAAGTTTTCATAAAGCAATATCCACTATCATGTGCCACTTTAAAACAATGCTGGGAAGCTTACGTTGCATTTCTCTACCATTAGTCATATTTGAACACTTAAGTCCTTTTGTATTTATAGGCTAAACAAACCCGTAAGAGGTTCTAATGAATTAGTACAATGGATTCAGAATTACACAATCATAGAATAAATACAGACAGAAATACATACATTGGCAATGCATGCCTCAATAGTCTGGACTGTCCTTTTCAACAACACTTTTGCAAGGTCGAATGACTGTTTGTTTAAGTTCTGAAAAACAACAAAAATATGAAAGTTATGAATGAATTATTTAAGTATAAGATCATACCATTAGAGCACTGGAGTCTTCAAATCTATCAAAATAGTAAAATAAAAAAACCCACTGAATTCCATTCAAGCTTTTTCCCATTATCCCCTAGTCAAATGATCTTAAATACAGAAGTTGTAAACTGAACTCAATTATGACTCAAAAACCAAAATGTACTAGATAGCTAAAAGTGCACCCCTCCATTAAGTTTTACTAAACTGAAAAAGGACCTGAGGCTTTTCCCTTTTGTTTATCTGTTAACCAACGTGAACTGACAACTACACTCATGCATCCTAAGCTAACATATACCGCCTATCTGATTCACAATGCTCAGTATTCCAAAGTTTAGTCAATGAATGTTCTGGGGAAGAATAGACCTAGTAGTGTTCCACATAAAATGTTTTTGTGACCAATTATATTTTATGCTCCTCTTCAAGAGTCCCAATGTACTGCACGAAATTAAAGGGTCTGAGGAAGGCTGTAGAAAGACACATTTGAGTTTTAAAAAGTGACTAAAAAAGGAATTCTTGTTTTGAAGAATACCTATTAGCGTCTCTATATTTTGAACTTTTGGATCAAATAGAGACTTATTCACCATCAGCCGGTAACTCTGGGAAAAAGAGGCTAGGAAATCCTATTATCTAGAGGTCAGTAAACTTTTTATGTAAAGAGCCATATGGTAAATAATTTAGTAGCCGTGGCTCATACAATCATAGCTGCAACTACACAAGTCTGCTGTTGTAGTGTGAAAGCAGTCATAAACAAAATGAAATGAATGAACACAGCATGGCTGTGTTCCAATAAAACCTTACTTAAATAAAATAAGCAATGGCCCAATATCTTATCAACAAGTTATAGCTTCCTGACCCCTTATATCTACAGTTATATTCCCTTGACAAAAGATACCATTAGCTTAAAATTAAGTTAACATTTATTTGCTTCCTAAAAAGGTGTATTTCCTACTCATAAAATACCTCTAACTAGTATATAAAAACCAAATATGCTGGCTAGTTCTCTTAAGCTTTTCTCTTATTTTGCCTGAAATATCCTCCCCTTTGCAATACTCTAAAAATTTTTATCAACTACAGATGCATTTGAATTAATAAAATGAAATATTGAGAGTCAAGAGAAGAATAAGTTTGCAAATAAGTATAATTAGATGCAGTGTGCATGTGAAGAGGTCACTGAAGCATTAGAAAAGACAGGAGGGCAAATGTCAACACTGGACAGGCTGAGCAGAACTCAGTGGGGCCTGTGGAGAACCCAGTCCTTCAGTGTCTTAGGAGGACCCAGTGGAGAGAAATAGAAAAGGAAAATGGAGGATGGTACAGCCCTGAATCACCCTTTCCCCTTAACATTAACCACATAGCTCCTGCTTCAAACCATTTTCTGAAAGTGCCTAAGAAAAAGTCTGATGCAGGTTCTGAAAAGAAACAAAGAACTGTGTACCATATCTATCTATACTGTAAAGGAGGAAATACATTTCTTTTGCAAACAAAACTAACCAAAAAGACAACATTCCAATTTCTTATGATTCCCAGATTCAATGAGTGATGAATATGAGCCTTTATTAATTTCCAGAAAACAAGTAGCACTTAACAGAAGTTTACATAATATGTTATCAATACATCTTTAAAAAATATAGCTACAAGACTAATGCATATTAATTAATTTCATTTTGGGTTGAAGAGTGATAGTGGGTACAATTATGTGAGATTGCAAATGGCCATAAAACCACTGTTTATTCTTATGTGGAGTACTACAGTTAAATATTAATCTTCAAAAGCTCCACACTTTACAGACCTTATGTGCAGGGATGAGGTTAATAAGAATGGAGTCCAACAGTTCTTGAGTAACTCCATCACCTTCCATGATGATAGAACTCATCAAATCTAACATATGCATTTGTACCTTCTTATTGTGGCTATTGCTAAAAAAAAAGAAGAAGAAAGAAAATTCAGGCTTCCCAGTTTAAAACAACAATCCAAGCTACAAAAGGATTTTCACCTGAGAGAACAGTGCCAGTAATGACAAAGAAATGTTGGCTGCTGTATTCACTGTCTCCCTCTGGTGACTATTATGAGTTAGGAGTTATTGCTGTATTTTTTTTAAAAGACCAAATTTCTAATGAAGTACATTTTCTTCCATTACATTAAAAAAGAAAAAGAAAGAAAAATGAATCCTCTATACAGCTAGGATTCCAAGAATGAACAAAATTCAGACTTAAAAAAATGTTAACTTCAAAGAAAAGAACACTTTTTGCTTACGTGCTCTACATTTTAACAGACAATAAAATTTAAAGTAATGGAACCCAAAAAAACTGTAAGATAATGAGAGTAGAGAGTTCGTGCAACCTTTTTTCACTCACAGAATTTAATAAATTATTCAAAACAAGATGTAAACATACCCCCCCCCAAAAGCCTAAGCCAAAAGCAGTAATTCTTGCTGTATCTTTGCCATAAGAAGTTTTAATTCACTAATACTGAAAATCAAAAGTTTGGTCTAAGATGCTTACCAGAACTACCAACGTACTACAAATACACAGACAAATCTACTCCAGATAAAAACAACTGCCAAGCAGAATCATGATGGTGGTTGTCTTAAATTATCAAGTTTTAGATTGATTTGTGATACAACAAAAGCTAACTAGCATAAAAGTGAGGTTTAGGCCAGGAGTGATGGCTCATGTCTATAATCCCAGTACTTTGGGAGGCCAAGGTTGAGAGGATTGCCTGAGCCCACAGGTTCGAGACCAGCTTGGGCAACTTGGGAAGATCGCACCTCTACAATAAATCAAAAAATTAGCTGGGTGTGGTGGAGCATGCCTGTAATTTCAGCTACTTGGAAGACTGAAGCGGAGGGATCACCTAAGTCCAGCAGGTTGAGGCTGCAGTGCCTGTCCAGCCTGGGTGACAGAGTGAGACTCCAACTCAAAAAAAACCAAAAAGTGAGGTTTATATAGTCTGTCATTTGCTTTTAAAGGGCCCACTGCTAGTCAAATGCCACAGGCAGTTTTTTCTCAAGGGGTCTTCTATAAGCTTCTATCCCTAGACCAAGGGCAGACCTTCCAACAGATCTGATCCTTTCCTATTTGTTCCAGGTTAATGTGTAATCCCTGTACCATTCCACCTAAGGAACAGTAAAACATGATACAGTATTCATAAAAATCTACAGACAATTCTAGAAATGTGCTGTCCACTATGCAACCCATTAGCCACACATGGCTAGTAAATATATAAAAAGTTTAACTTTTCTCTAGACAATGTCTTTGAGATACATTGCTTGCATATGATGCAATACTCTAAATCACATATCACAGCAATGCTTGACTTACTAAACAAAAAGCAAACTAAAAAAAACTGGACTGACATTAGAATTTGGGTTTCTTCTGTTCAGCAATTTGTCCTTGGGAAAACCACCACACTCCCTCTCTCGGAATTAATTTCTATATTCTCTAATGAAAGAGTTGAAGCCAGGCACTGTGGCTCATGCCTGTAACCCCAATACTTAGCAAGGAGGACTGCTTGAGGCCAGGAGTTCAAGACCAGCCTGGGCAACACAGTAAGACATTATCTACACAAAAATTAAATTAATAAAATAAATAAGCCGGGCTTGATGGTTCAGCCTGTAATTCCAGCACTTTGGGAGGCCGAGGTGAGTGGATAGCCTGAGCCCGCGGGCTCGAGACCCGCCTGGGCAACTTGGTGAGACCTTATCTCTACAATCAATCAAAAATTAGTCGGGCGTGGTAGCGCGCGCCTGTAGTTCCAGCTACTTGGAAGGCTGAGGCGGAAGGATTGCCGGAGCCCAGCAGGTTGAGGCTGCAGTGGCCGGGAGTGGCCACTGCACTCCAATCTGGGCGACAGAGTGAGACTCCAACTCAAAAATAAATAAATAAATGACCTTGATTAAGACAACATTTTTTACGTCCAAAATAAGAGAATATCAAAGTCAATGCACTTATGAACTGAGCTATCATGCCTCTTATCACTAATGGTACATACCATACTCAAAATTTACACCTTATAATTAGTGCTTTATTGTATAAAATCTCATGCCATTTGCTTTACAATTGCACATTGGTGCCTCTATTGAATAATAAGTTTCTAGAAAAAAGGGCTATGCTTCTTTGTACCCCTCTACTATTCCATAGTCCTCAGCACAGACTGGGGCAGAAAAATCTACTAATAAATTGATACTATAATTTAAAGTGGTAGTATGAGGACAAAGGCAGATTTTAGACAACAGAATTTGTGTTTACTTTCCTCTTCAAACTAAGTCTTCTAAGGAAAACAATTGCTTATAACTATAACAGAGTATGTGACACTTAAATTCACAAAGCAAGAAAAAGAGACAAACACAAGTGCTTAAAAAAAAAACTTACTTGATCACTGAGAAGAGAGTTCTAAAAAGCTGAATAAAAATTTCATTGCAATCTTCCAATTCAAAGCAGATGTTATATGATTTAACCCAAGCTAAATTCTTAAATAAATAAAAATAATTATTTAATCATACACATAAAGAATAGTTAGACAAAAGCTATCTCATTAGTAAAACTGAATTTTTAGAACTATAAATCTACATTAAAGTCTATAAAGGTCAAACATATAAAATTACCAGTGTTCCAGTTAGTCATATACCTCAGAGCATTATCTTTCTCAAATTAAGAAATACTGAATATTTTGGAGTTGACAAATATATACACATACAAAGTTTAAGGAGTAGTGAGCTTTAATCTATTTTTAAATTAAAAAAAAAACAAAGCTAAAGATAAAGCTATAGTTTCAAATAACCTACAGTTTTTACAGTAGAATATACTTTATTCATGTAATTCATGTTACATTACAAAGCTACTACAAAGAATTTGCTGCCATACAAAATACTGTAATATTTATTAAATAAAAATTTTTTTTACCTCCAATAAATAAAAGTATCTATTAAACTGTGGACTCTTTGTATCCTCCAAACCTTTTAACTGTCTGGTAATAAACAAAAATATGTCCTGTTTAAAAAAAAGAAAAGAAAAAAATTAATTTATACACAAATACCTTTCTTTTACAACCCACTAACAGTCTGTAAATATATTATCTGTTAAAGACTACACTAAAAGAAAGTTCTCCTTTAGCTGAATGCCTTGGGACTGGATTAGTCCATTTTCAAAATGACTTGAAAAGATCAAATCATATAAAATAATATTCTCTAGAAGTAGAAATAAACACTGTTACTTCCAGGACTCTCCAGGTTTTCTCCTCATAAGAGGACATAAGTTCTACTTCTTACTGCCGTTTTTCCTACTGAGGCATGTCCACTTCATTATCTTCACCTTGCATCTTGACAAACAGTTACCTTCATTTTAAGAAGGTAGATATGAGTTGTTCCATTACATCTCCTAAATAATAATTTTCAGCAAAGTTTTGAAACTGACATTTTGAATTGACTACAAGGTTATGTGAAATAAAGATAACAATCCAATCCAAGCATTTTACATTTCATGACACTAGAGCACCATTTCTTAATAAGCTTTCTTTAGAAGTTTTATGTCAAAATAGTATCAACATGTCAGAAATATTTTAAGGAAAGCAGTCCACAGGATAACACTTTGGCAAGAATAAAATTATTCAAAATATGACATCAGGCAGGGTGTAGTTACTCACGTCTGTAATTGCAACACCCTGGGAGGCTGAGGTAGGAGAATCACTTGAGCACAAAAACTCAGGACTCACCTACCCAATATAGCAAAATCACATATTTATTTATTTTTGAGTTGGAGTCTCACTCTGTGCCCAGACTGGAGCGCAGTGGCCACTACCGGCCACCGCAGCCTCAACCTGCTGCTCTGGCGATCCTTCGCCTCAGCCTTTCAAGTAGCTGGAACTACAGGTGCGCGCTACCACGCCTGGCTCACATCTTTATTTAAAAAAAAAAAAATTTTTTTTTATGAGCTAGGCACAGTGGTTCACACCTGTAATCCCAGCACTTTGAGAGGCTGAGAAAGGAGGATCACTTGAGGCTAGTCTGAGCAACATAGTGGGAACCTTTCTCTACAAAAAAAAAAAGAAATAGAAACAAAAAAATAAAAATGAAAATTGAGGACAGACATGGTGGTACATGCCTATAATCCCAGTACTTGAAGAAGCTGAGATGGGAATATTGCTTGAGCTCAGGAGTTCAAGACCAGCCTGGGCAACATGGCAAGATCTTGTCTCTACAAAAAAAATTAAACCAGCTCTAGAGATTAATTTAAAATAAGAGTTCCTCAAACATTTGAAGAAAGGCAGAATCACCAAGATGAGAGTATAGTTTTCCATGATTAACTGCTTGTAAGGAAAAATAGTCATTCATTTGAATGTATAAATTCTGGTATATCATGCTCTAAAATATATCATCAATTCGCTATTTATTGTGATGGATTAGCCAGAAAGTTAGATATGAGCAGACAAGGACGGGACAACTTTGAAATTATCCTTGCTATAGCAGATAGACAAGCAGACAAGGACTACTCACCTTCCTATGCCTCAAAAAAATACCAGTCATTGGTGCATATACTTAAATATTAAGTGAATGACTGATTTTGAAACTTATGATCATAAGATGGTAAGAATAATATAAAACCTATGTTCATAAGGATAAACTACAACAAAAAGTACACTTTCTGATCAGTGGTGAATGAAAAGAACTACAACATAAACTAAAGTGATTTTGTAAAGACTATATTTACCTTAAGTTTATCGTGAGATGTATATGGAGCTTCTGGGGCATAGATTCTAAAGATGTCAGCCAAGCAACATGCTACAAGGAGACGCACATCTTTATTTGGGTTCCTGAGGAAAAATTCAGATGCAAGATGCAAGGCTAGTGGGAGATACTGCTGTTTTTCATCTTCAGAGTCCTGATCCATATCCATAAAAGTTTTCACCACCATCTGTAAAAATGCATAAAAAACAATATAATCAACTCCTGGTATTTAAAAATCACTGAAGAACATATATGTGTGTGTGAGATAGAGAATTTCTTTTTTTTTTTTTTTTTTTTTTGGAGTAGGAGTTTCACTCTGTTGTCCAGTCTGGAATACAGTGGCAAGCTCATAGTTATCCCCCCCCCAACTGCTGGGCTGAGGTAATCCTTCCACCTCAGCCTTCCAAGTAGATGGAATTATAAGTATGCACCACCACACCTGGCTAATTTTTTGATTTACTGTAGAGATGAGGTCTCCTTAGGTTTTCCAAGCTGGTCTCAAATTCTGGGATCAGGCAATCCTCTTGCCTCCACTGTCCAAAGTGCTGGGATTACAGGCATGAGCCACCACACCCAACTATATATCTTGAAAGTCATCTCAATTACAACACAATCTATTTTTAGTTACTATCAGAGAGTTCACAATCAAATTTTTGTAGATCTTCATTTAAGAATTTAGAATCCGGGCTCGGTGGCTCAGCCTGTAATCCCGCGCCTTTGGGAGGCTGAGGTGAGTGGATTGCCTGAGCCCGCGGGTTCGATACCCACCTAGGCAGCGAGACCTCATCTCTACAATAAACCAAAAAATCAGCCGGGCATGGTACCGCGTGCCTGTAATTCTGGCTACTCGGAAGGCTGAGGTGGAAGGATCGCCAGAGCCCAGCAGTTGAGGCTGCGGTGGCTGAGAGCGGCCACTGCACTCCAGTCTGGGCGACAGAGTGAGACTACAACTCAAAAAATAAAAATAAAAATAAATAAGAATTTAGAGAAGCCGTGTGCGGTGACTCATGCCTATAATCACAGCACTTTAGGAGGCAGAGGTGAAAGGATTGCCTGAGCCCACAGGCTCGAGACAGCCTGGGCAAAATGGTGAGACCTTATCTCTACAATAAATCAAAAAATTAGCCAGGTGTGGTGGCAAGTGCTTGCAGTTCCAGCTTCTTGGAAGGCTGAGGTGGAAGGACCACCTGAGCCCAGATTGAGGCAGCGGTGGCCACGAGCGTGCCACTGCACTCCAGCCTGGGCAACAGAGTGAGACTCCAGCTCAAAAAAAAGAATTTAGGGAAATTCTTAAATGATCACAAGCACGAAATAACCAGTCTCAAAGAAACCTATGGCAGTGGCTCATGCCTGTAACCCCAGCACTTTGGGAAGCCAAGGCGAAAGGACTGCCTGAGCCCAGGGTTTGGAGGCCAACCTGGGAAACTTGGTGAGACCTCGTCTCTAAAATAAGTCAAAAAATTAGATAGGCATTGTACATGCCTGTGGTTCCAGTTACTTGGAAGGCTGAGGCTCAGGGACCACCTGAGCTCAGCAGTTGGAGGCTGCGGTAGCTGTGATCATGCCACGGCAATCCAGCCTGGGGGACAGAGTGAGACTCCGACAAAGGAAAGAAGGAAAGAAAAGAGAAGGAATGGAGGGAAGGAGAAAGGAGGAGGAAGGGAAGGAGGGAGGGACAGGGGAGAGAAAAAAAGAGAGAAACTTATAAATATCATCTTTTGGCTCACTCACAGACACGTTATCTGCATTATCACTTGATTTTTTAAGATCTTTAGACTCTTTTTATTCATTTTATATATAGCCCAAGTAAAAAGACTTCTTGGCCCCATATCAGCAACCAAATTCATCTGACATTTGGCAACATCATTGATTATGTTTATTTTATATTTTATAATCAAAGTTGCCATGCTTAGGCTTCTTAAAACTGCTACTTCATGTCATGTTTTAATGAACTTTGCATTTCATGATTAAAAAGTCATTTTATAGCCGGGCTCGGTGGCTCAGCCTGTAATCCCACGCCTTTGGGAGGCTGAGGTGACTGGATTGCCTGAGCCTGGGGTTCAAGACCCGCCTGGGCAACTTGGCAAGACCTCATCTCTAAAATAAATCAAAAGTCAGCCGGGCGTGGTAGCGTGTGCCTGTAGTTCCAGTTACTTGGAAGGCTGAGGCGGAAGAATTGCTGGAGTCTACCAGGTTGAGGCTGCGGTGGCTGGAAGTGGCCACTGCACTCCGGTCTGGGTGAGAGTGAGACTCCAACTGAAAAAAAAAAAAAGCCATTTTGTGATTTTATTCAGTCGTATTTCTAATTAAATACTTTAATTAGAAAAAATATTGTTATTTATGGTTATAAAGTTAACAAATGCACATTCTGGAAGCATCATAAAATGTAAAGTGTAATGAAAAAAATGAAAGAAAAATCCATAATTTCTAAACCCCAGAAGAGAGTGTGATACTGCCCTCCAGCCTGAGCGACAGTGTGAAACTCCAACTAAAAAAAAAAATTCTTCTCCAATTATAAACCGTAGCTGGTTTTAAGATGGCGACCAGGCAACCCGGCGTCTGAAGCCCTCTGCAAGGGAGATCTGCAGTGGGTCTCTGACACTCGCCCCGGGGGGCTGGGGACCCCAGCATTGCAGCATGCTCTTCAGACAGAGCTCAGCCATCGCCACTGCTGGAACATCGCAACGACTGGACCTTTTTACTGCATTGCACTGTCCCGCCGCTGCCGCAGCCCCTCCCCTGCCGTCGCTCCCGCTGCCGCCCCCGCGGCCTCTGGGACGGGTAGCTCATCACAACCCAGCCGGAGGAGATCCACACCAAACCGCTTCAAGGAAGATCTGCTGGGATCGCTGCCACCTCTCCTGCTCCGAGACTGTCCTGCCCACCCGGCTTGGGGCTCCTGTTGCCTGCTCGGAGGCAGGCAGCCATCTTGTTCCTGTCCGGCCCCACCCCCTCTGGGGCAAGCAGATGAGATAGCACCACCTGCTGGCGATTCAAGGCCTCTCTCTCTATTTGTCGGCACACTCGTTTGTTTCCCCCTTTACTCCTCTATCTCTCCACTCCCCTCTTCAACCCACTATCTGCTCCATTCTCTCCCCTCTGCTAACCACATTTTATTTCAGGGAGTAAACCTACAGCCCCACTGCACGGACAGATTCCAGGGCAGTGGGAAGTGGGTTCCACATTATCCACACGCCTGTCAGCAAATACCAGGACCTGCAGACAGATTTTGAATACAGCTCTCCCCTTAAGTACATCTCAAAACTGCAAAAAGGACCACCTCCAACCTACAGTGCAACATCAGAATTGAACAAAGAGGACATACATAAAGAATGGGAGATTGAACAAACAGAAGTAAAACCAATCCCTTGACCCCTGAATAACAGAATTAAAGAAGACGGTGACGTGGAGGAAAGGAAAAAGTAGGGAGGGGGAAAAACCGCACAAATGAAGAAAAACCAAAAGAAGAATACAAGTCTTACACAGACCCCTGGGAGATCAGACAACGAGAAAACAGATTCTGGAACACAGACAATGAAGAGTCCCCAGAATGACTGGCTACATGCAACAAACCCAGACATCAAGGCATTAATGGAGAGAATTTAAAAAATTGAGGAGAGACAAGAGGAAAATAGGAAGAAGCTGATGTCAGAAATGACAGCAGTAAAGAATACTGTGATGGAAATGAACAACAGACTAATAAGCATGGAAAGCAGAATCAGCCAAGCAGAAGAAAGAATCTCAGAGCTCGAAGACCAAAACACAGAACTAACCCAAACTGTCAAAAGCATAGGAAAAAAGCTCTAAAAGACAGAACAAAACCTGCAAGAGATGAATGATCACTTCAAAAGACCAAACCTAAGAATAACTGGGCTTCCTGAGGCAGAAAGAGAAACAGAAGCCACACTGGAACAAACATTTCATGAAATAATTCAAGAAAACTTCCCTCATCTCATTAAGGATGAAAAAATTCAAACACAAGAGATTCAGAGAACCCCTGTAAGACAACAAACGAGAAGACCAACTCCCAGACACATAATAATTCGCCTAAACAAAGTAGCTATGAAAGGAAAAATCCTAAAGGCAGCAAGAGAAAAAGGCCAGACTACCTACCAGGGAAAACCAATTAGAATAGCGGCAGATTTATCCACAGAAACCCTTCAGGCCAGGAGAGCCTGGAGCCCTATCTTCAAAGTTCTAAAAGAGAAACAATTTCAACCAAGAATAACCTACCCAACCAAACTAAGCTTCATTAGTGAGGGAGAATTGAAATCTTTTCCAGACATCCAATCCCTAAGAACCTACGTCGCCACCAGACCACCTCTACAAGAAACACTTAAGAAAGTACTGAACACAGAAGAAAAAGAAAAAAGAACAACAGCATTCCTCACAAGAGTACAGGCAAAAGATTAAAAACACACATGAACCAACTCCAAAACCCAAAGAAAGACAACAAATAAACAGGAACAACTCAGTAAGAACCTTATGACAGGGATCAACTCTTGCATTTCAATTATTAGCCTAAATGTGAACGGACTAAATGTACCACTGAAAAGACATAGATTGGCAAAATGGATAAAATATCATCAGGCAACAATCTATTGCCTTCAAGAGACTCACCTTACTAGAAAGGACACCCACAGACTCAAAGTAAGAGGATGGGAAACAAACTTCCAGGCGAACGGAATACAAAAGAAAGGAGGAGTTGCCATCTTAATTTCAGAATACCCTTCAAACTATTAAAAATCAAAAAAGATACAGAAGGCCACTACATAATGATAAAAGGCTCAATCCATCAACAAGAAATATCTATTCTAAACATATACGCACCCAACATAGGTGCACCAACTTTCATAAAGCAACTTCTTGGAAAACTAAAGAAAGATATTGACTCTAACACTATCATAACTGGGGACTTCAATACCCCACTCACAACTCTAGACAGATCATCAGGACAAAAAATCAGCAAGGAGATCCGGAACCTCAATGTGACTTTGGACCAAATGGACTTAATTGATACCTACAGAACACTCCATCCAAAGACCACAGAATACACATTCTACTCATCACCACATGGAACATATTCTAAGATCGACCACATACTTGGCCATAAATCAAGTATAAGCAAATTTAAAAAGGCCGAAATTCTACCAAACACCTTCTCGGACCACAGTGGAATAAAAATAAACATTGACACCAACAAAGTCCCCCCAAAACCCACAAAGACATGGACACTAAACAGCATGATGCTAAACAACTCCTGGGTCAATGACGAAATCAAAACAGGGATCAAAAGATGCCTGGAAACAAATGAAAATGAAGAAACATCTTACCAAAATCTCTGGGATGCCCCGAAAGCTGTAGTAAGAGGGGAATTTATATCCCTACAAACACACATGAAGAAAATGGAAGGAACAGAAATTCACAACCTAACAAGCCACCTAAAGAAGCTAGAAAAGCAAGACCACAAAAACCCTACTTTCAGCAGAAGAATCCAGATCACCAAAATAAAAGCCCAAATCCAGGACATAGAAGACAAAAAGATAATACAAAAAAATCAATGAAATAAAAAGCTGGTTCTTCAAAAGGGTAAACAAGATTGATGGTCCCCTAGCTAGACGGACCAAGAAAAAACGAGAAAAAAAACAAATAAGCATAATCAGAAACACAAAAGATGAAGTCACATCTGACTCTGAAGAAATACAAAAGATCATTAGAGACTACTACATACACTTGTATGGAAACAAACTTGAAAACCATAAGGAAATAGAGAACTTTCTGACATCACACAACCTACCTGGGTTGGAAAAAGAAGAAATTGAGATCGTAAATAGACCAATAACAATCAAGGAAATCGACTATGTAATAAGAAAACTTCCTACAAAAAAAAGCCCTGGTCCAGATGGCTTTCCAGAAGAATTCTACAAGACATTCAAGGAGGAGCTGATACCAATCCTACTGAAGGTATTCCAGGCGACTGAAAAAGATGGAACTCTCCCCAAATCATTTTATGAAGCCAACATCACATTGATACCCAAGCCAGGTAAAGATCCAACAAAGAAAGAGAACTACAGGCCAATATCTTTGATGAACATAGATGCTAAAATTCTCAACAAAATCCTAGCAAACCGGATTCAGCAATACATCTCAAAAATCATCCACCATGACCAAGTAGGCTTCATTCCTGGGATGCAAGGCTGGTTCAACATTCGTAAAACCATAAATGTAATTAAATACATCAACAGATGTCAAAACAAAAACCACATGATCATATCATTAGATGCAGAAAAAGCTTTTGATAAAATCCAGCACCCCTTCTTGATAAAAACCCTTGAACATCTAGGCATACGGGGAACATACCTCAAATATGTAAAAGCCATCTATGAGAAACCCACAGCCAGCATACTCCTAAATGGACAAAAATTGGAACCAATTCCCCTGAAAACTGGAACTAGACAAGGATGCCCACTCTCTCCCCTCCTGTTCAACATAGTATTGGAAGTCCTGGCTAGAGCAATCAGAGAAGAGGAGGCAATCAGAGGTATTCAAATAGGAAAAGAGGAAGTCAAGTTATCTCACTATGCAGATGATATGATGGTGTACCTTGAAAACCCAAGAGAATCTGTCAAAGGCCTCCTTACATTGATAAAGGCCTTTGGCAAAGTCTCAGGATACAAAATAAATGTACAAAAGACAATCGCATTTCTCTACACCAATAATAAACAGAAACCCAAATAAAAAACACAATTCCATTCACAATAGCCACAAAAAAAATGAAATACCTTGGCATCTTCCTAACCAGAGACGTGAAAGACCTTTACAATGAAAATTACAAAACACTGCTCAAAGAAATCAAAGCTGACATGAACAAGTGGAAAAATATCCCATGCTGATGGATTGGAAGAATCAACATTGTGAAGATGTCCATCTTACCTAAGGCAATCTACAAATTCAATGCAATACCCATTAAATTACCAACAACATTCTTCTCAGACCTAGAAAAACAACACAGGAATTCATATGGAAGCACAAACGTCCAAGAATAGCCAGAACAATCCTCAGCAAAATAAACAAAGCAGGTGGTATCACAATACCAGACTTCAAACTTTACTATAAAGCTACAATCATCAAAACAGCTTGGTATTGGTACAGGAACAGGCATATAGATCAATGGAACAGAATTGAGATTCCAGAAGCAAAACCTCAATTCCTCAACCAACTCATCTTCGACAAAGCCCCCACCACCTACCAATGGGGTGAGGAGAACCTATTCAGTAAATGGTGCTGGGAAAACTGGCTGACCACATGCAGAAGATTGAAACAGGACCCCTATCTATCCCCATGCACAAAGGTTAACTCCAAATGGATCAGAGACCTAAATGTAAAACCTCAAACCATAAGAACCTTAGGAAAGGAAGGAAATACTCTCATGAAAATCGGAACTGGCATCCAATTCCTGTACAAAACCCGAAACCCACAGGACTTAAGAGAGGAAATAGACAAATGGGACCTTATTAAACTGACAAGCTTCTGCAAAGCCAAAGAAACCATCAAGAGAGCAGGGAGACAGCCTACAGACTGGGAAAAAGTATTTGCCAACTCTAGGTCTGACAAAGGCTTAACATCCTGGATCTACAAGGAACTGAAATGTACTGAAAAGAAGAAAACAAACAACCCCATTATAAAATGGGCAAAAGATATGAACAGACACTTCACAAAAGAAGACATTCGAGCAGCCAACATACACATGAAGAAATGCTCAACCTCACTAATCATCAGGGAGATGCAAATCAAAACCACACTGAGATACCACCTAACTCCAGTCAGAATGGCAATTATTAACAACTCAAAAAATAACAGCTTCTGGAGAGGGTGTGGTGAAAAGGGAATACTTCTACACTGTTGGTGGGAGTGCAAACTAGTGCAACCTCTGTGGAAAGCAGTGTGGCGATTCCTAAAAGCTCTAAAAATTGACCTTCCATATGACCCTGCAATCCCCCTACTGGGAATATACCCTGAAGAACACAAATCACTCTATAAAAAAGATACCTGCACACGTATGTCTATCGCAGCATTGTTCACAATAGCAAGAACCTGGAAACAACCATGCTGTCCATCAAAAGAAGACTGGATTAAAAAAATGTGGTACATATACATGGTGGAATACTACGTAGCCATAAAAAAGAACAAAATCATGAATTTCGCAGCAACCTGGATGGAACTAGAGTCTATAATACTGAGTGACCTCTCACAGAAACAAAGATCAGAATATCACATGTTCTCACTCATATAATGGACCTTGAACATCCAATGTAATACTATAAGAAAATGACTGACGGTACCGGGAAATTATGGGGGGGATGGGATTAACAGTAGCAAATATCTGTCTGGGACTGGGAAAACACCTCTTATCAACAGGGTGCCCGAATGAAACGTAATTGTACACCTAACCCTTAACTGTACCCCACGAAACCATAATAAAAAATACTGATTAAGTATAAAAAATAAAAATAAACCATAGCTTATTTAATCTGTAACTACTGTCAAGTATTGAAGCTATATTGCTGTACTTTTATTCTGCCAAGATATTTTTCCATGAATAAATATATTTTCATATATTTCATTTATTCAGATGATCATATTTTCTTCCTAATTCTGTTAATACAGTAAATCTCACTGGTTGATTTAATAATTTTAATCCTAGTTTGCATTCACAGTCTAATTTTATTAATTTTACCCCAAGTTTGTATTTCTAAAAATAAAGCTACCTTTGTCATAATATTTTTATTTATTGTTATATTTGATTTGCTATTATACTGTTTCAATTTTTTTGTAATTATAATACATTGCCTTATAACTTCCTAAGGCAATCTGGTCAGGTTTTAGTACTAGTGTCATATTGGCTTCAAAGAAATTGAGAAGTGATGCCTTTTTTTCCTACTTATAGTATATAGAAAGTTTGATAGTAAGACATTTTATTTCTTTCATAAATATTTAGGAAAGTTAAATTCATCAAAGAAGGAATCAACAGAAGTTACAAAATATTTTTAAGTGACTGACAATGAAAATATGAACTAGCAAGCTTTGTAAGATGCAGTTAAAGTTGTACCAACGGGAAATATATAAACTTAATTTTTTTGTTGTTGTTGTTTTGTTTTGTTTTGTTTTTTGAGATGGCATTTCACTCCATTGCCCAGGCTGGAGTGCAGAGGCATGCTCATGATCATCCCAGCGTCGACCCGCTGGGCTCCAGTGATCCTTCCGCCTCAGTCTTCCAATTAGCCAAAACTACAGGCACGTGCTACCACACTTGACTAATTTTCTATTTATTGTAGAGATGAGATCTCGTCAAGTTGCCCAGGCGGGTCTCGAACTTGCCGGCTCAATCTACTCACCTCGGCCTCCCAAAGTGCTGGAATTACAGGCTGAGCCACCGAGCCAGGCCCTTAAGTATCTATATTACAAAAGTAGGGATGAACTAGTAATGATTCCTATTTCAATTTCAAGAAATTAGAAAAATAGCAAATTAAACCCAAAGAAGGAAGAATAAAGCAAAGGGAAAAGAAAAAAAAAAATCAGGATAAGAGTAGACATCAATGAATTAGAAAACAAACATGCAAAAGAAAAAGAAACAATGCCAAAAATTGGTTGTTGCAAGACTAATAAAATTGACAGACCTCTAACAAGAAGAAATGAAAAGATAGAAAAGTAACATTTGGCCGGGCTTGGTAACTCAGTCTGTAATCCCAGCACTTTGGGAGGCCAAGGTGAGTGGAATGCCTGACCCCGCGGGTTCGAGACCCACTTGGGCAGCTTGTCGAGACCTCATCTCTACAACAAATCAAAAATTAACCAGGCGTGGTAGCACGTGCCTGTAGTTCCAGCTACTTGGAAGGCTGAGGCGGAAGGATTGCCGGAGCCTAGCAGGTTGAGTCTGTGGTGGCTAGGAGTGGCCATTGCACTCCAGTCTGGGTGACAGAATGAGACTCCAACTCAAAAAAAAAAAGAAAAGTAACATTTACCAATATCAGGAATTAAAAAGGAGGCCATATCTCTACACATCCTAATAATGATAATAATACATTAGGGGCTAGGTACAGTAGTTCACGTTTATTATTTCAATTACTTGGGAGGCAATGTGAGAGGATGGGCCAGGAATTCAAGACCAGGCTGGGCAAAATTGCAAGACCCTGTCCCTACAACAAATTAAAAACATAAGGTAGGCATGGAAGGATCCCTTGAGCCCAGGAAATCATGGTTACATTGAGCTATGAGTGTGTCACTGCACTCTAGCCTGGGTGACAGAGCAAGACCCTATCTCAAAATAATAATTATTATTATATATTAGGAGAAACAGAAAGTCTGTCCAATGAGTTACAATATCTAAATAAACTTGTTTCTATTCAGAGAGAGTTCATCTGAAATTTAAAACCTTTTCACAAAGAAAACTCCAAAGCCAGACGGCTTCACTGATGAATAGTCCCAATTAGACAATGCTGTATAGATATGCATAGTGCTAGCTACTCTGCTTATAATATCAAGCCCCTCTCTGCCATCCTATTATTACAGCTACACATCTTGGCTTAGAAATGCAGCCAGTGGTCAGTGAGAATCCACTTTTTTTTATAATCAGTATTTTTTATTATGATATTGTGGAGTATAGTTAAGAGTTAGGTATACAAATATGCTTCGTTCAGGCACCCTTGTTGATAAGAGGTGTCACCCCGTCCCCAGACAGATATTTACTACTGTTAATCCCATCTCTCCCCCCCATGGTTTCCCACCACTGTCAGTCATTTTCTTACAGTATTACGTTGGATGGAGAATCCGCTTTTAAAGTACAGTCATGCATCCGACAGTGATATGTTCTGAGAAACGTGTCATTAGGCTACCACATCATTGTTTGACCATAGTGTACTTACACAAACTTACAAAGCCTACCACACACCTCGGTTATATGGTATTGCCTGTTACTCTTAGGTTACACACCTGTATAGCATGTTTCTGCACTGAATACTGTAGGCAAATGGTAGTAGAATGGTAAGTATTTGTGTATCTAGACATAGAAAAGGTACAGTAAAATACAGTATTATAATTTTATGGGACCACTGTTGGACATGTAGTCTATCATTAACCAAAACATCAGTATGTGGCACATAAGTGTACAAACATACCTGTGAGAGTTAATATCCTTTAAGCCTCTTAGCTTAGTTACCTATTAACATTTTAGTAGAGATTATTATCCAGCTAAAAGAAAGAATGACACAAAAGATAATAACTCCAGTTTAAGAGTACCAAAAGGGGAGATACAAAGATACAAAAGATAAGCATAAACTGGGCTCAGTGGCTCAGCCTGTAATCCCGCGCCTTTGGGAGGCTGAGGTGAGTGGATTGCCTGAGCCCGCAGGTTCGAGACCTGCCTGGGCAGCGAGACCTCATCTCTACAATAAGATCAAAAAATTAGCCGGGAGCGGTTGCGTGTGCCTGTAATTCTGGCTACTCGGAAGGCTGAGGCGGAAGGACCGCCGGAGCCCAGTAGGTGGAGGCTGCGGTGGCCGGGAGCAGTCACTGCACTCCAGTCTGGGCGACAGAGTGAGACTCTAACTCAAAAAAAAAAAAAAAAGATAAGCATAAAATCACTTTGTTAGGGTTAGCGAAGTCACTTATAATAAAGATCCCTTCAACACAGACTTAATTTACCTAACCGCAAACAACAAATAATCAAAACTTAGCTGGGTATGGTGACTCATGCCTAAAATCCTAACACTTTGGGAGGTAAAGGTGGGAGGATTGCCCAAGCCCAGGAGTAGAAGGTCAGCCTGGGGGTCTCTACGTATCTATCAACTCTATAATAAATCAAAAAATTAGCCAGGCATGGTGGTGTGCACCTATAGTTCCAGCTGCTTGGAAGTCTGAGATGCAAGGATCGCTTGAGCCCAGCAGGTTGAGGCTGCGGTAGTCATGAGAGTGCTACTGCACTCCAGCCTGGGCAACAGAATGAGACTCTGAGTCAGAATAATAATAACAACAATAATAATAGGGACCAACATTCATATTTACAAATAAATATACTAAGGACTACAGTTTACATACTAAACAGACAAAAGTCCAAGGAGAGAACATGAAGATATCTGGCTTTTATCTTGAAGGCAAGGAAAAAAACAGTGAATTGTTTTTGAGCAATAGCATAATACCATCATATTTGAATTCCATGAAAATACCTCTTTATTTAAGAGGTGGCCAATAAAATAATGTCTTAATCACAATGTTGATGGTCCATCAAAGTTAGCTTGGCTGGACTTTCAAGTAATTAGAAGCATCTTATCAAGTACTCTGAAGTATTCACAAAGTGTGTAGTGGGAGGTAAGAGATGAAGTGAAAAGGGAAACTACTCCTAAATACCATATCTAAGGAGTTTTAGATCCCAAAATAGAGAAACAGGAATCATCAAAAAAAGGCCTTTAAGTAGAAAAGATGTGCACCTGTCATCTGTTGATATGCAACACAGGATCCCAAAACTCAGTGACTTAAAACAATAAATATTTATTTATCATATAGTTTCTATGGATGAAGAATGAGACAGTGACTTAGCTAGGTGGCTTTGGCTTGGAATTTCTCATGAAGTTGTACCCAGTCAAGGCTGCAGTCATCTGAAGGCTTGCCTGGGCTAGAGTGAGTTCTTCACATAACTTACTCACATGGTTGCAGGTTGGCACCGGCTGTTGTAGAAAGGCCTCAGTTCCTCTCAGTGTGGGCCTCAGTAGATAGTTTTCGAGTGCCCTCACAAAAAGGCACTCGGGAAGGAACTGCAAGTCTTAAGTGGCAGTCTTTTATGACCTAACATTAAAAAACACATTATCACTTCCACAATAGCCTATAGTTACTAAGGTCAGCCCCATTCCATATTGGAGTGGACCACACAAGGGAGTGAATACAAGGAATGAGGATCATTAAGGGCTACCTTGGAGGCTGCCTGCAACACTGTGGCTCCTAGTACGTCCGTCTATCTTGCATAGTCACCACCCACGATAGCACTGGGTTTGGTCATGCGACTTATTTTGACCAAAGGGACTTGATGTTATAACAGGTTCAATAAATACTTGCAGCTGGGCTCGGTGGCTCAGCCTGTAATCCCATGTCTTTAGGAGGATGAGGTGAGTGGATTGCCTGAGCCCATGGGTTCAAGACTCGCCTGGGCAACTTGGCGAGACCTCATCTCTACAATAAATCAAAATGAGCCAGGCGTGGTAGCGCACGCCTGTAGTTCCAGCTACTCGGAAGGCTGAGGCAGAAGGATCACCGGAGCCCAGCAGGTTGAGGCTGCGGTGGCCGGGAGCGGCCACTGCACTCCAGTCTGGGTGACAAAGTGAGACTCCAACTCAAAAAACAAACAAACAAACAAACAAACAAACAAATAAATAAATACTTGCACACTAAACCCGCAATGCTCCAATCGGAACCACCATGCTGTTAGGAAGCCCACCATGCTGTTGAGAAAGAAAGGTCACATATAGAACCCTGGAAGATGAGACACCACGTGGACAGTCCATGTAGAAGAGAACTGAAGTGCCCTAGTTGAGTTCCCGTCTAAGCTTACTGCAAGATAGCCCTGATGGAATCAAAATAGTTTTGTAAAAACACTTAATAGATGGACAGGAGAAAATCTACAGTGGCTATGAAGGTCATGATACCATGTATGACAAATTGTAATCTTCGGATGGTCATGAATTTATTCTAAAAAGAAAACTTGCAGCCGGACGCGGTGGCTCACATTTATAACCCCTGCACTTTGGGAGGCCGAGGTGAGAGGACTGCCTGATCCCATGGGTTCGAGACCAGCTTGGGCAACCTGGCAAAACTGCAGCTCTACAATTTAAAAAAAAAAAAAATCAGCCAGGCGTGGGGGTACACACCTGTAGTTCCAGCTACTTGGAAGGCTGAGGCAAAAGGATCAACTGTGCCCAGCAGGTCAAGGCTCCAGTGGACATGAGCATGCACTCCAGCTTGGAAGACAAGAGTGAGACTCCAACTCAAAACAATAAAAAACAAAAAAAGAGTTCCAGAGTGACTGTCTAATTTCCCTATCTTTCTGATAAGAGGACAGGAAAACAGTTCTCCTACTGGACCAGATTATTTAGTGTTCTGAATCTAGTCCTCTAAACCTAGATTAAGGATCTTAGTCCAGCCCTTCATAATTACGCTGTAAGCACCAAATTGCCTGTATTAAATCCTTGTCTGCTTAAAATAACACAGTTACAATTTGTTACAACTAAAGTCTGACTGGTGTTTCAAACATGACCTTACCACTCTGCTCTTCCCTTAGCCTCTTAAAGACATCAGAATTCCCTGTGCCATCAAGACCTTTTTTAATGCTATTACATTTCTGTAGACCAACCTCCTCTTTCCTAATCTACTTTACCATACACGTATGAGAATTTAAAAACTTCTTGGCATGTTTGTGAAAATTTTCAATCCCGTGAATTGTTTTTTAATGCCTTATTGCCATTTACCTATTGGGATCTTACTATTGTTTTTCTTTTTCTTTAAAGAAATAGGGGCCAGGCTTGGTGGCTCAGTCTGTAATCCCGCGCTTTGGGAAGCCGGGGTGAGTGGATTGCCTGAGCCCGCGGGTTCGAGATCTGCCTGGGCAACTTGGCGAGACCTCATTTCTACAATAAATCAAAAAATTAGCCGGGCGTGGTAGCGCACACCTGTTGTTCCAGCTACTTGGAAGGCTGAGGCGGAAGGATTGCCGGAGCCCAGCAGGTCGAGGCTGCGGTGGCCAGGAACGGCCACTGCACTCCAGTCTGGGCAACAGAGTGAAGACTCCAACTCAAAAAAAAAAAAAAAAAAGGGAAGAACAATCAAAGTAAGTTCTCTGTCCGTAGCTAGATACAAACAATATCGACAAAGAAGAAGAGAAATACTAATACCAACACTATTAATAATGATTAACATTACTGCGTATATATCACATGCCAGCACTGTACATGTATTCTTTCATTTACTCTTGAATCTAGATTGAATACAATCCCTAGCAAACTACCAATGTTATATATCACAGAATTAGAAAAAAAATCCTAAAGTTCACATGGAACCAAAAAATAGCCAGAATAGCCAAAGTAATCTTAAGCAAAAACAACAAAACTGGAGCCACCATATTACCTGACTTCAAAATATACTACAAAGCTGTAATAACCAAAACAGCATGATACTGGTACAAGAACAGTCATGTGGACCAGTGGAACAGAATAGAGAATCCAGAAATAAACTCAAATACCTACACCTAACTGGTCTTTGACAAAGCAGACAAAAACATACACTAGAGAAAAGACACTCTATTCAACAAATGGTGCGGGAAAAATTGGATAGTTATATGCAGAAAATTGATCCCTATCTCTATCTAGATGGTACTAATTTATACTTCCACTGACAATGCATAAGTGTTCCCTTTTCTCCACAACCATGCCAGCATCTATTATTTTTAATAGTGGCCATTCTCACTGGCATAAACTGGTATCTCATTGTTATTTTAGTTTGCATTTCCCTGATGATGAATGATGTTGAGCATTTTTTCATATGAATGATGTTGAGCATTTTTCAAAGTTGGCCATTTGCATATCTTTTTTTTTTTTGAAAGATGTTTGCTCATGCCATTTGCCCTCTTTTTAATGGGACTATTTGTTTTTTTCTTGCTGATTTTTTTAGTTCTTTGTAGTTTTTGGGCATTAGCCCTTTATCATATGTATAGTTTGCAAATGTCTTCTGTTATATAGGTCACCTATTTGTTCTGCTGATTACTTCTTTTGCTGTGCAGAAGTTTTTTAGTGTAATTAAGTCCCACTTATTTATTTGTTTTTGTTGCATTTGCTTTTGGGGTTTTCACCATAAATTCTTTGCCTAGGCCAATGTCCAGAAGAGTTTTTTTTTTTTTTCCCAGTCAGAGTCTCATTCTGTCACCCAGGCTGGAGTGCAGTGGCACATTCACGGTCACTGCACCCTCGACCTGCTAGGCTCGGGCGATCCTTCCGCCTCAGCCTTCCAAGTAGCTGGAACTACAGGTGTGAGCCACCACACCTGGCTAATTTTTTAATTTATTGTAAAGACAAGATCTCGCCAAGTTGCCCAGGCAGGTCTCGAACCCCTGGGTTCAAGCAATCCTCTCACCTTGGCCTCTGGAAATGCTGGTATTACAGGCATGAACCGCCGCGCCTGGCTAAAAAAAGTAGATCTACCATTTGATCCAGCAATCTCACTACCAAAAAGACTTTAAAAGAATAAATAAATAATAAAGTTTATCAAGCAATGTAAAGAAATAATGGAAGGGCACCAGGTATGTATCATTATTATTTCTAGAATTTTTTTGAAAGCAAATGGATGTCCTACATTTTAATTATTTTGGCACTAACCACCTGAAGTTAGTGTAGAACTCCACAAGTTAAAAGGCAAAGTTCTTCACAAGACTACCTCCACTTCAGAGGCCTGCCACAAGTACTAGGGACCACCTGCACTTGACAGGCCAGCTATAAATCTGGGACATCCTATAATCCCTTCAGGTTCAATAATTTTCTGGAATGATTCACAGAACTCATTGGAAGCACTATATTTATGGCTATGGTTTTTATTATAAAGAATATACTCTCAGAAGTTGGCTGGATGCAGTGGCTCACATCTATAATCCCAGCAATTTGGGAGGCCAAGACAGGATGACTGCTTGAGACCAGGAGTTCAAGACCAGCCTGGGCAACAGAGCAAAACCCCATCTCTACAAAAATAAAAAAAATTGCAGAGTGTGGTGGCGCACACCTGTAGCCCCAGCTACTTAGGAGGCTGAGGAGAAGAGGCAAAGAGAACAACTTGAGTCCAGGAGGTCGAGGCTGCAGTAAGCCATAATTATTATGCCACTGCACTTTTTTTTTTGGAGACCGGGTCTTGCTCTGTTATCCAGAACAATATACATATGTATGTATCTCCCCCAAAAAATCTTAGCAGGGTCAGGCCTGGTTAGTGCTTGAATAAGAGACCACTTGGGAATACTGGGTGTTGTAAGTTTAAAAAAAAAAAAAAGAAAGAAAAGAAGGGGGGAAAAAAGATACAATACAACTCAGGAACAGCCAAACTGAAGAGACATATAGGACAGTCTATGGGGGAAAAGGAGGAAGGACTGGGACATTGAGCTTCCATAACCTCTTGTTGTGGGATCTGGGCATATCACCCTCCCAGCATATTGATGTATTCCCCAACCAGGTTGCTCCCCTGACCCTTGGCATCCAGAGGTTCTGGTCAGGGACTGATTTATGTAGGCATGACTGATAACATTTATGGATGTACTTAATCTCAATCCTCCCTCCTCTCATGGGAGGTAAGATGATTGAAGGCTCCAACCCTCTAATTAGGTAACCAGCTACGGAAGGAACCTACCAGGGTTGCCTCTTTAGTGTAACAAAGCCTCTCACTTGAAAACTTCCACAGGTTTTTGAAGCTTCATGCCAGGAATCAGGACAAAGACCAGATAGATTATTACATCACATTGTATTGTACACTTTAAATATGTTCGATTTATTGTACAGTATTTTCTTTGCTGTTTTATTTATTTATTTTTTGAGTTGGAGTCTCACTCCGTCACCTTGGTTGGATTGCAAAGGCACGCTCACAGCCACCCCATTGTTGACCTGCTGGGTTCCACAATCCTTCCGCCTCAGCCTTCCAAATAGCCGGAACTACAGATGAGTGCTACCATGCCAGGCTAATTTTTGATTTAATGTAGAGACAAGGTCTCGCCAAGTTGCCCGGGCAGGTCTCGAACCCATGAGCTCAGGGAATCCACTCGCGCCTCCCAAAGTGCTAGGATTACAGGCTGAGCTACCAAGGCCAGCCTATTGTATACTATTTTCATTATACCTCATAAAAGCTTTTTTTTTTTTTTTTTTTAAGTCACTGCACTGGGGGAAAAATAAACTAAAAAATATTAATAAATCTCCCTTACTGGTAAAAGTCAAATTAATTTTTTTAAATCAAACATAGAAAATGGAAACGCTCATTCACTGCTAACTGGAATGTAAATTGGTACAACCAAGTAGGAGATTTGCATATCTAATGTTAGTCAACAATTCCACTTATGTCAGTGCTCTAAAGCAGCTCTAAAGCAGAAACAACAGAGTGTGCATACAAGGATGATCACAGTGTCAAACCGTGTTTAACCTAAAGCTGTCTCCTCACCTAGTGATCCTCATCTAACTGGATGTGCAGACAGACTGGAACCTATTCTGGTACCAATCACACAGTTTCAGTCACAGGTGGCCAACTGTTCAAACAGTGTTCAAATAAGGCAAACACCAAACCTTAAGCAATCCAGCTGTTTGTGTAGGTCACTTCCATTTTCTGAATGTCACTTTCCTTTTTCCTCCATAAATGTTATCCAACCATGAGGCAACCCTGGAGTCACTCTGATCCTATTCTGCTTTGAGGTTGCTGCCCAATTCGCAAAATATTCTTTGCCCAATTAAGTTCTGTTAAACTTAATTTGTCTAAAGGTTTTCTTTTAACAACAGCAATACTGCTTGTAAAAACCAAAAAATTACAAGTGAAAAACGATGAAAGAAGACTGAATAAATTGTACAATCAAGTATTAAACAGCAATAAAAGCAATCCAAAACAGATATAAGCAATAACATGAATGAGGCTCAAACATAATACTGAAAAAGTTTCATGACATACAGTATAATTCTAGTCACATAAAATTCAAAATCTAATACAACAGAAAGAGAAACTATTATTTTTAGAGACACCTGCATAGTGAAAATATGCATTAATATAGTATCTATGGAAGAAGAAGCTTATAATTGGGGTGGGACACTGAACTGCTGGGGGTTCTAATGCTATTCCATTTCTCTATGCATATGTTCCCTTTATAGTTACTTTTTAAACTATACATGTTTTATTCACTTTTTATTTTACATTTATACACAAACAAGGAACTCATCATCATATATGTATTTAATAAAATAGCTATTATATTAAAATAGAATACTAGTAAATAATAGTTCATTTTTGGTGTGATAATCAGTGTGATATTAAAAAAAATCATAATTCTAAAAAAAAAATTCTGAAATAATGAAATCTAGGATCTGCTTCAGGAATTCATTACTCTGTTTTCTTCCCTTTTGTTTTTGCATAATTTTTGTTTGCTTGTTTGATTTACTGTAGAGATGAGGTCTCTCCAAGTTGCCCAACCTGATCTCGAATCCCTGGACTCAGGCAATTCTCTCCCCTCCACCTCCCAAAATACGGGATTACAGGCATAAGCCACCGTGCCTGGCTCAAAATCCCTTTAAAATAGTTAATATACACAGAGGCAGGAGGATCTCTTGACACCAGACTGGGCAACATAGCAAGACTTCCATATCTGCAAAAAAATAGTCATTGTCAGAGTGTGGTGGTGCATGCCTATAGTACTACTTGGGAGGCTAGGCAGGTGGATCACTTGAGCCCAAGAGGTTGAAGTTGAAGTGAACCATAATCACACTTCTGCACACAAGCCTGTGAAACAGACCAAAACTCTGTCTCTCCTCCCCCTCAAAAAAGAGTAGCTAATCGAATTGCCTTTTAGATAAAGACTTCAGAAATGGCAATTTCTTTATTAAAAATAAAGAAGGGAAGAGGAAAGAGGAAGAGAGGCAGAAACTGAGACCTAGAGATATTAAAGAAATGTAATGAATTAATGGCAGGTCTAGGACTAAAATAAAAAACCTAGGTCTAAGGATTACCAAATCTAGTACTTCCCAAGATACCATTTTAATTTTCACACACTGTGACAGCACTCCCTTTCGCTTTTTTTTTTTTTGAGTCAGAATCTCACTCTCTTGCCCAGGCTGGAGTGCAGTGGCACGTGCACAGTCAGCCTTAACCTGCTGGGCTCAGGTCATCCTTCCACCTCAGCCTTCCAAGTAGCTGGAGCCACAAGCATGTGCCTCCATACCAGGCTAATTTTTAAAAAATTTATTGTAGAGACGAGTTCTCACCATGTTGCTCAGGCTGGTCTTGAATCCCTGAGGTCAAGCAATTCTCTCACCTCCACCTCCCAAAGTGTTGGGATTACAGGTGTTGGCCACCGCACTCGGCATTTTTTTCTTATATTTTTACTTGCTTATTCTCTGTATGTCCTGCACTAGATTGGTAAGTTCTGCGAAGGGATCAGTGACTCCTTTGAACTGAAAACACTGACCAAATACAAAGCAATTATTTTACAGAATCTCATGCTGTGATTATTCGTGTAAAAATCATGTTCCTTTATGCAGACTGTGATCTCCTAAATGACAGGGGCTATGTTTTACATGTTCCATATTTACCTTACAATGTAAGACAGACATATGTAATACTTTCTGATGGAATGAAATGTATTAGTATATTTTTTATATTCTCTAGACTTCAGTGATTGACCGAGGCTAAGAACAAAAAGCTCTCTGAAATAGTCATCTGGCAACAGCCATGCAATTAAATATACATTTCAAGACTAAGTGCTATTAAAGTAAAACACAACAAAACATCAATATCGTTATTTCTTTCAATTTCAATAAATTATTCTTTGGGAAAAAGTCAATCTGTTTTTCTAATAAACCAGCGTAGAATACTTGAAGATATAAATTATTTTGCTATTAATATATTTGGTCGGGGATAGTATTATTCAATGAGACAAGGTTATTTATTGTTTCCAACCTAAATTCTGTGATATAGAAGTTACACGTCACACATTTTACTATCCTCTTCCTGAACTCCAAACCCAATTCTATTTTAAAGACTCATTCTATTAGACTTAACAAGCATATCCTAAAAAAGCATGCTATTAATGATTCCTGAAGGTTCGTGAAACACACAAAAATGTTTTCTCCATTTATTCCCACCTTCAAGATAATTCACTAGTAACCCTATTCTGAAAATAACCTGGATATTGACTCTAACAGAAAGTCATCATAGAAGCCATTTTTAGCCTCAAGGGAAATTCAGAGGGTCCTAAAATGTTATGAGTAGACTTAAAGGCTGAGAGTCTGACACTTGTGTTGCAGATTCACAGGCTTTGAGACTTTTTTGGTTTTAACATAACCTCAGATGTTCTTTCTCTAATCTTGGGATATTTGTGAGGCAAAAGGACAAAATGAGTGAAAAATATGACACAAGTCAATTGATTATTCTATAGTTTAGACCTCATGTAAGAGAGAAAATTCTTTTTTTTTTTTTTTTTTTTTTGAGTTGGAGTCTCACTCTGTCACCCAGGCTGGAGTGCAGTGGCACTCTCACAGCTACCACAGCCTTGACATGCTGAGTTAAGGTGCTCCTTCTGCCTGAGTCTCCAAGTAGCTGGAACTAAAGGTGTACGCCACCACACCCAGCTAGTTTTTTGATTTATTGTAGAGACGAGGTCTCAACAAGTTGCCCGGGATGATCTTGAACTCCTGGACTCAGGAAATCCTCTTGTCTCTGCCTCCCAAATTGTTCCCAATAAACCCAAATACCAGCCGGCATGGTGGCACACGCCTTCTGGTTCCAGCTACTTGGAAGGCTGAGGCAGGACTGTCGGAGTCCAGCAGGTCAAGACCAGACTGGGCGACAGAATGAGATTCTAATAATAAATAAAAAAAAAATAGAAAGCACTTGTAATAGTACTAATAGCCAACATTTACTGAGTCTCTGCTGTGTGCCAGAAACAACTCAATTCAAATGTACTATTAACTTCCGTAATACAATGATACCTTGTGGGAAGCATTAGTTAAAACTCCCATTTAACAGATGAGGCTAAGTAACTTGCCAAGAGCATAAAAATTCAAATTCATCCAGTGTGTCTAATCACTCTCAATTATATATCATGTATAGGATAGTAAGAGAAGTGCTTACCAAAAATGTCTAAAGAAAAATGACATAAGCCGGGCTCGGTGGCTCAGCCTGTAATCCCGCGCCTTTGGGAGGCTGAGGTGAGTGGATTACCTGAGCCCGCGGGTTCGAGACCCGCCTGGGCAGCGAGACCTCATCTCTACAATAAATCAAAAAATCAGCCGGGCGTGGTAGCACATGCCTGTAATTCCGGCTACTCGGAAGGCTGAGGAGGAAGGATCGCCGGAGCCCAGCAGGTCGAGGCTGCGATGGCCGGGAGCGGCCACTGCACTCCAGTCTGGGCGACCGAGTGAGACTCCAACTCAAAATAAAAAAAAAGAAAAATGACATAGTATGCCATGTAAACTATACTACATCCACTATGAATACTAAGTGACTATGTTCTCAGACAAATCAAAAAGCCTACTTTTCTCACAATTTAGTTAGACAAAGACTACAGCACAGAATTTAGATGTACAAACCCCCAGCAGCCATTGTGGGTGGATGGGAATCTCATGCTCTCCTCCGGGCTGGCGTGCAATGCAATGGCAAAAACCACTGCTCATTGCAGCCTTGATCTCCTGGGTGCAGGCAATCCTCCCGCCTTAGTTTCCTGAGTAGCTGGGACTACAGGCACACACCACAACACCCAGCTAACTTTTAAAATTTTCTGTAGAGACAAAATCTTGCTATGTTTCCAGGCTGGTCTCAAACTCCTGGGCTCAAGAGATCCTCCCACCTTGGTCGCTCAAGTATAAGGCACAGTCCCCAGACTAACAAATTTCTTAAAATATTAATTTAAGGCCAGGCTCAGTGGCTCAGTCTGTAATCCCAGCACTTTGGGAGGCCAAGGCAAGTGGACTGCCTGAGCCCGTGGGTTTGAGACCAGCCTGAGCAACTTGGCGAGACTTTGTCTCTACAATAAATCATACACACGCACAAAAATTAATTTAAGTCTAGTATCCTTGATAAATGTCGATTGTCCTACTCTTAAAATAATCAATCATTATTTAAGGTCTTTTTGCTCAAACATGAAATAAAAAGCAGTTTAAGGTTAAATGGATTAAGAGTTGGAAGAAAAGGAAAAATGAGGATCAAGCAGACAAGTATAATATAAGTGGGAAAAGACAGATGAAATTAATTATGGCAGGAGCATAATTAAGAAGGTGCTAGGGAAAAGTATACAGTGGCAGAGAGCAGACATGGGCAAAGCCTCCCTGTATCAGAGGCCAGAAACACTGCCATCCAGAATTTGATGGCAGTCAGAGAAAGGAAACCAAAAAGCTAGTTCTTTGAAAACTGACAACTCTTTAGTTAGGTTGACCAGGAAAAAAGACTAAATTACTACATTGAGAAATGAAAATAGAGATAGCCTTACAGAAATAAAACAGATTATAAAGAAATACTATGTATGAACAACTGTATTCTAACAAATTAGGTAACTTAGATCAAATACACAAATTCCTACAAAGACACAAACTACTGAAAAAAAACTCAAGACAAACAGAAAATTTGAATGGACCTGTAACAAACGAAGAGATTGAACTATCAATCAAAAAACTAAAAGTAAAGACGAAGCAAACATAAAGAGGAGCCTCACTTTATAACAACCCACTCTTGTGGTGGCTAATCCAGTCCCACAAGAGAATGCACTCGCACAAGCTGGCAGTGATCTATTCATGAGGGCTCCACCCCATGACAAACACCTCCCACTGGACCCCTACTCCCACTACTGCTGCATTGAGAGTGAAGGCTCAACATAAGTTTCAGTGAGGATAAATCAGATCAAAACCATAGGCAAGTCCACAGAGAAACGGGTACATAAAAGTTCACAGCAGTATTATTCATGATAGCCAAAAGGTGACATCAACCTAAATTTCCATCAACAAATGGCTAAACAAAATTTGATATACCCATACAATAGAATATTATTTGGCCATAAAAAGTAATGAAGTACTGATGCTACAAAACAGATGAAAACATTATGTTAAGTGAAATAAGACAGCCACAAAAGACCACGTGTTCTACCATTTGGTTTATATGAAATGTAGAGAGTCAAAAAATAAATCAGTGACGGCTGAGTGCACAGGTATGCAGTGGGTGACAGCTAAAGGGCATGGGGTTTCTTCTGGGGGGTGAAGAAACTGTTCTAAAATTGACTGTGGTGATGGTTCCAAGTATTGGTGAATGTACTGAAAATAAATGTACACTTTAAATGGGTCAATAATATGATAAAAGAATTCTATTTCAAAAGTGCTGTTAAAAAAAAGAAAATTGAGATTAATATCTGTCGCCCAGATTGGAGTACAGTGGAACGCTCCCGGCCACTGCAGCCTCGACCTGCTGGGCTCTGGCTATCGCTCCACCTCAGCCTTCCAAGTAGCTGGAACTACAGGCATGTGCTACCAGACCCGGCTAATTTTTTTTATTTATTGTAGAGATGAGGTCTCGCCAAGCTGCCCAGGCGGGTCTCAAACCCGTGGGCTCAGGCAATTTACTCAACCCAGCCTCCCAAAGCACGGGATTATAGACTGAGCCACTGAGCCCGGCCTAGAAAGATCTTCTAAAATAGCTATATCTTTTTTTTTTGAGTTGGAGTCTCACTCTGTCACCCAGACTGGAGTACAGTGGCCACTCCCGGCCACCGCAGCCTCGACCTGCTGGGCTCCGGCGATCCTTCCACCTCAGCTTTCCAAGTAGCTGGAACTACAGGCGCGCGCTACCACGCCCAGCTAATTTTTTGTTTTTTAATTTTATTGTAGAGATGAGGTCTCATCAAGTTACCCAGGCGGGTCTCGAACCCGCGGGCTCAGGCAATCCACTCACCTCAGCCTCCCAAAGTGCTGGGATTACAGGCTGAGCCACCGAGCCCAGCTATCTTTTTACAAAAATATTTTTTAAAAAATAATAATAATCCGAGGTGAGTGGATTGCCTGAGCCCATGGGTTCGAAACTAGCCCAAGCAACTTGGCAAGACTTCGTCTCTACAATAAATAAAAAATTAGCCGGGCATGGCAGCGCGTGCCTGTAGTTCTGGCTACTTGGAAGGTTGAGGCGGAAGGATCACTGGAGCCCAGCAGGTCAACACTGGGGTGGCCATGACAGTGCCACTGCACTCCAGCTTGGTGACAGAGTGAAACTCTAATTAAAAAAAATATATATACTATTTTAAGCCTTAAGGTCCCTTTCAAGACAATGAGAAAGGTTCAAGTGACAAAACTGTATTTCATAAATGACCTTGTGATATAAAGAATACCTGTCCAGCCAGGCTTGGTGGTTCAGCCTGTAATCCCACGCCTTTGGGAGGCTGAGGTGAGTGGATTGCCTGAGCCCGCAGGTTCAAGACCCGCCTGGGCAGGTGAAACCTCATCTCTACAATAAATCAAAAAAATTAGCCGGGCGTGGTAGTGTGTGCCTGTAGTTCCAGCTACTTGGAAGGCTGAGGCAGAAGGATTGCCAGAGCCCAACAGGTCAAAGTTGTGGTGGCCAGGAGCAGCCACTGCACTCCAGTCTGGGCAACAGTGAGACTCCAACTCAGAAAAAAAAAAAAAAAAAAGCCTGTCCTAGATAATGCAGGCAATAAAAGCAAACCATGGCCTTTTCTATATAGCCACTAGAGACTGACATCCATGGTATATATTACTTGTCCCACAACATATTCTAAACAAAAGAGGAGTACAAGAAAGAGTCACCTAGAGAAATGAAGGAAGACTAGAGAAGCTCAAGGACAGAACAGTCCTTCCGAGAAGAACAGTACAAGACCACTAGCTAAAGCCTAGGAGGAAGAAAATAAACATTAGTGGCCAGGCTCGGTGGCTCAGCCTGTAATCCCGCACCTTGGGAGGCTGAGGTGAGTGGATTGCCTGAGCCTGCGGGTTCGAGACCTGCCTGGGCAACTTGGCAAGATCTCATATCTACAATAAATCAAAAAATTAGCCAGGCGTGGTAGCGCGCACCTGTAGTTCCAGCTACTTGGAAGGCTGAGGCAGAAGGATTGCCGGAGCCCAGCAGGTCGAGGCTGCGGTGGCCGGGAGCGGCCACTGCACTCCAGTCTGGGCGACAGAGTGAGACTCCAGCTCAAAAAAAAAAAAAACAAAAAAAACAAAAATTAGCCAGGGGTGGTAGCGCGCACCTGTAGTTCCAACTACTTGGAATGCTGAGGCGGAAGGATTGCCGGAGCCCAGCAGGTCGAGGCTGCGGTGGCCGGGAGCAGCCACTGCACTCCAGTCTGGATGATGGAGTGAGACTCCAACTCAGAAAACAAAAAACAAACCAAAAAAAAGAAAATAAACATTAGCTTGTAGTGTACGTAGAATACAATCCTTAACTGTGAATGTGGTGGTTGGGGAGAAAGAATACAGGTATATCTCATTTTACTGTGTTTTGCAGATACTGCATGTTTTACAGATTGAAGGTTTGTGGTAACCCTGCGTCGAGCAAGTCTAATTCACAACATTTTTCCAACAGCATGTGCTCACTTGATGCCTGTATCACATTTTGGTAATTCTCACCATATTTCTTTTTTTGCTATTACATCTGTTATGGTCATATGTGATCAGTGATCTTTAATGTGACTACTGTCTGGGGATACCACAAACCTCACCCACAGAAGATGGAGAACTTAATTGATTAATGCTGTGTATGTTCTGAACCAGCTGTTCCTCTACCTCTCTCCCTCATCTTGGGCCTCCCTATTCCCCAAGGTACAATATTGAAATTAGGCCAAGTAATAAGCCTACTGTGGCTTCTATGTGTTCAAGCGCAAGGAAGAGTTACACATCTCTCACGTTAACTAAAAAGCTAGAAATGATTAAGCTTAATGAGGAAAGCATATCTAAAACCGAGATAGGCTAAAAGCAAGCCTCTTGTACCAGTTAGCCAAGCTGTGGCTACAAAGCAAAAGTTCTTGAAGGAAATTAAAAGTACTATTTCATCCTGATTCACACATCAGAGAAAAAAAGTGCTACTCCAATGAGCACACGAATGATAGGAAAGCAAAACTTCCCAGCTGCTGATATGTAGAAAGTGTTAGTGGTCTGGAGAGAAGATCAGACCAGTCATATTACCTCACACCAAAGTCATGACCAGAGCAAGGCCCTAACTCTCTTCAACTCTATGAAGGTTGAGAGGGTTAGGAAGCAGTAGAAGAAAAGGGTGAAGCTAGCAGGGGTTGTTGCTTCAAAAGGTGTAATGGAAAACGCATCTCTGTAACATAAGAATGCAAGGTGAAGATGCAAGTACTGATGCAGAAGCTGCAGCAAGTTACCAAGAAGATTTAGCTACGATAATCCATCAAGGTGGCTACACTAAGCAACAGACTTTCCAATGTAAATAAAACAGCCTTCTATTGGAAGATACTATCCCAGACTTTCTCAGCTAGAGAGAAGTAAATGTGGCTTCAAAGGACAACCTAGTTGGGCATGGTGGCACAGGCCTGTAGTCCCCAGCTAATCAGAAGACTGAGGTAGGAGGACTACTTGAGCTCAAGAATTCAAGATTATCCTGGGAAACAGAGAGAGACTCCATTAAAATAAATGAATAAATAAATAAAAGCTGACTCTCCAGTCAGGAGACAATGCAATTGGTGACTTCTAAGTTGAAGTCAATGCTCTTTTAACATTCTGGAAATCCTAAGGCCCTTAAGAATTATGCTAAATCTACTCTGCCTGGAACAAAGTCTGGATGACAGCACACATGTTTACAAAATGGCTAACTTTATATATATATTTAGTTGGAGCCCCACTCTGTTGTGCATGCTGGAGCGCAGTGGCACACTCACAGCCACCGCAGCCTTGACCTGCTGGGTTCAGGCAATCCTTCTGCCTCAGCATTCCAAGTAGCTGGGAACTACAGGAATGCGCCACCATGCCCAGCTAATTTTTTGATTTATCGTAGAGATGAGGTTCTCAGCAATTTGCTTAGGCTGGTCTGGAGCCCGTGGGCTCAAGCAATCCTCTCACCTCAGCCTCCCAAAGTGCTGGGATTATAGGTTCGAGCCACTGCGCCTGGCCTGCGGTTGCTTCTTAATTTCAAACCCTCAAAATCATCCATTAGTGTGAGAATCAACTTCTTCCAAACTCTTATTAATGTTGATAGTTTGGCCTCCTCCCATGAACTGAAAGTACTGAATGGCATCTACTTACGGTGAATCCTTTCCAGAAAGTGTTCAATTTACTTTGCCCAGATCCATCACAGGAGTTATTATCTACAGCAGCTATAGCCGCAAAATATATTTATTTTTTTGTTTTTTTGAGTTGGGTTGTCATTCTGTCACCTAGGCTGGAGTGCAGTGCAACCTCACACCTTGGTCTCCAGGAGTGCTGGGATTATAGGCATTAGCCACCACGTCCAACTGAGTAAATTTAGTTGACAAAGCAGTGACAGTGTTTGAGGACTGATTCCAATATTGAAAGCAGTCCTGTAAGTAAAATTCATTCTTTTCTTTTTTTTTTTTTTGGAGTCAGAGTCTCACTCTGTCACCCAGGCTGGAGTGCAGTGGCATACTCACAGTCACCGCAGCCTCGACCTGCTGGGGTCAGGTGATCCTTCTGCCTCAGTCTTCCAAGTAGCTGGAACTATAGGTGCATGTCACCATGCCTGGCTAATTTTATGATTTACTGTAGAGATGAGGTTACACCATACTACTCAGACTGGTCTCAAACCCATGAGCTCAGTCAATCCTCTAACCTCCTCCTCCCAAAGTGCTGGGATTACAGACATAAGCCACTGTGCCAGGCAGTAAAAGGCATTCTAACAGCATTATCTGCTACAGAGAAATCTTTTGTGAAAGGAATCAATGTGGCAAACTCCATTGTTATCTAATTTTAAGAAATTATTTTCGGCCGGGCTCGGTGGCTCAGCCTGTAATCCCACGCCTTGGGAGGCCAAGGTGAGTGAATTGCCTGAGCCCGTGGGTTCAAGACCCGCCTGGGCAACTTGGCGAGACCTCATCTCTACAATAAATCAAAAAAGTAGCCGGGTGTGGTACTGCGCGCCTGTAGTTCCAGCTACTTGAAAGGCTGAGGTGGAAGGATCACCGGAGCCCAGCAGGTCAAGACTGCGATGGCCGGGAGCGGCCACTGCACTCCAGTCTGGGTGACAGAGTGAGACTCCAACTCAAAAAAAAAAAAGAAAAGAAATTATTTTCAGAAATTGCCACAGCCATGTCAATATTAGGCAAATACCACTCTGAATCCAAAATCAAGTCAAGACCCTCTACTAGCAAAAAGATTACAATTCACTGAAAGCTCAGATGATCATTAGCATTTTTCAGCAATAAACTTTTTTTTTTTTTTGAGTCAGAGTCTCACTCTGTCACCCAGGTTGTAGTGCAGTGGCATGCTCATGACCACCACAGCCCTTGAGCTGCTGGGCTCAGGCGATCCTTCCACCTTAGCCTTTCAAATAGCTAGAACTATAGGTACACACCCCCACACCCAGCTCATCTTATTGTGTGTGTGTGTGTGTGTGTGTGTGTGTGTGTGTGTGTGTGTGTGTGTGTGTGTGGTCTCACTCTGTCACCCAGGCTGAAGTGCAGTGGGGCACACTCAAAGCTAAAGCTGCTTTTTTTCGTTTTTGTTTTTTTTGAGTCGGAGTCTCACTCTGTCGCCCAGGCTAGAGTGCAGTGCCATGCTGCTCAGGGTCACCACAGACTCAATCTGCTGGCATCAGGTGACCCTTTCACCTTAGCCTTCTTAGTAGCTGGAACTACAGGTGTGCACCACCACACCCAGTTAATTTTTTGATTTATTGTAGAGAGGAGATCTCACTGTTTTGCCCAGGCTGTTCTCGAACCGACAGGCTCAGGCAATTCTCGGTCTCCACCTCCCAAAGTGCTGAGATTACAGGAGTGAGCCACCACACTCAGCTAATCTTTTATTTATTGTAGAGATAAGGTCTTGCCAAGTGGCCCAGGCTGGTCTCGAACCCCTGAGTTCAGGAAATCCTCTTGCTTCTGACTCCCAAAGTGCTGGGATGACAGGCGTCAGCCACTGTGCCCAGAAAATAATTTTTTTTTTTTTGAGTTGGAGTCTCACTGTGTTGACCAGGCTGCAGTGCAATGCAATGAGTGGCACGCTCACGGTCACTGCAACTTCAACCTGCTGGGCTCAGGTGATCCTTCCACCTCAGTCTTGCAAGTAGGTGGTACTACAGGCACATACCACCATGCCCAGCTAATTTTTTAATTTACTGTAGAGATGAGATCTTGCCATGTTGCTCAGGCTGGTCATGAACCCATGGGCTCTGGCAATTCTCTTGCCTTCGCCTCCCTAAGTGCTAGGATTACAGGCGTAAGCCACTGTGCCTGGCTAGGCCAGTATTTCTCGAACCATCAGTGGTGAAGAACTTGCTTGGTTTTTAAGAAATTCCATCACATTGGTAAAATACAAAATCATGCGCTTAGATGCTGTAGCAATGGAAAAGCAGTCTATAAATGTTTGTTTATTCTCAATTTCTCATTTATCCTGTTGTGAACTCAAAACTCACGCTCTTTTTTATTTGTACTGGAGTCTCACTCTGTCACCCAGGCTGGAGTGCAGTGGCATGCTCAGGGTCAATGCAGACTCGACCTGCTGGGCTCAGGCGATCCTTCCATCTCAGTCTTCCAAGTAGCTGGAACTACAGATGCACATCACCACATCCAGTTATTTTTTTTCTTTATTGTAGAGACGAAGTCTTTCCATGTTGCCCAGGCTGGTCTTGAACCCCTGGGTTCAGGCAATCCTCTCACCTCCACCTCCCTCAGTACTGTGATTACAGGTATGAACCACTGCACCCAGCTGAAACCACTTTCAATAGCTAAAGCACACTGTGCACTATTAAAAGCTCATAGGAAACTACAGTGTCCTAATAAAGTCAAGATCCTTTGGGAGTAAAGTTTTAGTTCAACCTATCAAGTTAAAAACAAAATCTGATGGGCTCCAGCTGAGGTACTGAGTGTAGGCAAAAGAAGCAATGGGACGGAGAAGAAGGAAGTTAATTAAGGTCATATGACTAGCACAAAAATGAAGGCTGTAAGTAGCTATGCAATTTTACTGCCCCAGCTTACAAACATCTGTGTCCTGATGTATTAACGTTTCCTTCCTTCTTTTCCCCAGTTATTTTAGATAAGTATTGTCAGAAGTGATTTCTAATTTATGTATTTAGAGGTTGCCAACTTCTATAAAGGACAAGAACAAACATTTTAGGTTGTGCAGGTCATAAGGTCTGTGTCCTAACTACCCAACTGCTGTGACAGCATACAAGCAGCCACAGACAGTAAAGGAATGAGCATGGCTGTATTTCAATAAAACTTTGTTTATAATCATTAAAACTTGAATTCCATAGTTTCCAGGTATCACAAAATATAGTTATTCTTCTCTCAACCACTTACTAATGTAAAAATCATTTTTTGGCCAGATGCATTGGCTCATGCCTGTAATCTCAACACTTTGAGAGGGCAAGGGAAGAGGACTGCTTGAGGATATGAGTTTGAGACCAAACTAGACAATTTAAAAATTGTCCCATCTCTATTTAAAAACAAAACAAGCCGGGCTAGGTGGCTCAGCCTGTAATCCCGTGCCTTTGGGAGGCTGAGGTGAGTGGATTGCCTGAGCCCGCGGGTTTGAGACCCGCCTGGGCAGCGAGACCTCATCTCTACAATAAATCGAAAAAGCAGCCGGGTGTGGTAGCGCATGCCTGTAATTCCGGTCACTTGGAAGGCTGAGGCAGAAGGATCGCCGGAGCCCAGCAGGTCGAGGCTGCGGTGGCCAGGAGCGGCCACTGCACTCCAGTCTGGGCGACAGAGTGAGACTCCAACTCAAAAAAAAAGAAATTGCCAGCCGAGCACTTTGGGAGGCCGAACTGAGAGGATTGCTTGAGCCCCAGGAGTTCAAGACAGCCTGGGCAATGTAGCAAGACCTCGTCTCTACCAAAAAAACAAAAACAAAAACAACAAAACAAAACCAAAAACACGTTTTGCTTCCACATATACACAAACAAGCAGCAGGCCAGATTTGGCCTGTGAGTCACAGTATGCCAACCGCTGAGTCTGACTATTCAGGTTGAATAGTGTTTTAACTAAAAGGAAAATCAGTATAACCAAGAGTTGGATATGCTGTCACCTAACGATTACATACTGTGATTATCTGACTGCCTGGAAATCTTCATTATTAAGAAGGACAACAGAACCCTGTTAGATGAAAACATGAAATTATCACCTATGTTCTATGAAAGGTCAAATATCGGTAAAACAATGTACTAGTTACTTACATAGCATTTCTCAACCCCAAATCCCCACTTCTATGCTATGCTCCATGATGCTGAGATGGGGATTCTGCAAAATGCCTTTCCCAGACTTCTTTGCCATCTGGCTTCCTATTCAATTATCCAATAGGAAACAGTGACTGGAAGGCAGAAAGAAAACGGACTTCCATCTTGTTTTTCTCGTTCTTCCTGCCAGAGTCACCACAGTACTCTCCAGTTTTTTTCAGCACTTCACGGACTTAATTGATACTATTCATTAGTAGTTTCCACAAGGCATGGTTTTAGAAAGCAGCTTTCGCTGAAGACTTGGTAATGCTTCTTAACAAATTCAAGCTTCAACTACAAAGCATAACGCCACTTACATGTCAAAAAGTTATAATGAGAAGTTTTGTTTTGTTTTTCTATTTGATTCACAGGGTACATGTGCAGGTTTGTTACATAGAAATTTTGTGTGATGGCGAGTGAGCGTTGGGCTTCTATTGAGCCCATCATCCAGGTGGTGGACATGGTACCCACTGGGTAGTTTTCAGCCCTAACATCCCCTCTCCCTTTTAAGATTGCTCCAGTGTCTGTTGTTCCCATCCTTGCAACTCTGTGCATACAATGTTTATATACTGCTTATTAGGGAGAACATATGGTATTCAATTTTCTGTTTCTGAGCTAATTCACTCAAGATGATGGTCTCTAGGTACATCCATGTTGCTGCAAAGGACATGATTCTGTTTTCTTTGATGGCTGAGTAGTATTCCATGGTGTCTATGTACCACATATTCCTTATCCATTCCACCACTGATGGGTGCCTAGGCTGGTTGTGGAAAGTGCTGTGATAAACATGTGCACGCAAGTATCTTTTTGGTAGTGATTTGTGTTCCTTTGGGTTTATTCCCAGGAATGGAATTGCTGGGTTGAGCAATAAGTCTGTTTTTAGTTCTTCGAATCCAAGTCACAGCACCAAAAAATTAAAAGTATATGTATACGTAAAAAAATATATTTTTAGTTACTTGAGAAACCTCCAAACTGCTTTCCCCAGGGTTTAACTAGCTTGCATTACCAGCAACAATGTAGGAGGAGGTTTTTTTCAAGCTCAAATTATAGTTCCCAATATCATTTTTAAGATATCAAGGCATAAACACAGGAGATGTCCACATTTCAAAGTCCATCTCAAACTGAGCAATGGAGGAGCCTCCAATTCACCCTTCAAATTGCAAGCAATTAATCTACAAAGTAAAGGCATACTAAAGGACAATTATCGAAGAATCTAAAAGAATTCTTTAAATGCTTTCCAAGTAAATAATATGCTCAAATAAAATCATACACTCATATAAATATTTGGAAGTAGCAATCTGTATGAAAAAACACTTTTTTTTGGAGTCAGAGTCTCACTGTCCCCAGGTTGGAGTGTAGTGGCACGCTCATGGCCTCTACAGTCTCAACCTGCTGGCCCAGGCGATCCTAACGCCTCAGCCTTAAAAGTAGCCAGAACCACAGGCATGTGCCACCACACCCAGTTAATATTTTGATTTATTGTAGCGACGAGTCTCACTCACCAAGTTGTCCAGGATGGTCTTGAACCCTTGGGCTCAGGCAATCCTCTCACCTCGGCCCCCAAAAGAGCTTGCATTACAGATGGGAGTCACTATGCCCGGTCATAAAAAAATTTTCTTGTTTTTTCTTTTTTTTTTGAGTTGGAGTCTCACTCTGTCACCCAGGCTGGAGTGCAGTGGCATGCTCATGGTCATCGCAACCTTGACCTGCTGGACTCAGGTGATACTTCTGCCTCAACCTTCCAAGTAGCTGGAACTACAGGTGCGTGCCACCACGCATGGCTAATTTTTTGGTTTATTGTAGAGACTAGGTCTTGCCAAGTTGTCCAGGCTGGTCTCGAATCCGTGGACTCAGGCAATCCTCTCACAAATACACAACCAAAATAAATGAGTCCATACCTCTACCAAAAGCACATACACTGTTGATAGCAGTGTTATTCATAAAAGTAAAAATTTAGTGTAAAAGCTGACCATATAAATTAGAGCATTCTTGTCATACCCAACTAAAATAGAGTTTAGAGACCAGGGAGAAAAAGCACTCAGAGCACAAAACATTACTCTAAGAATATAAATATCTTCAAGCCTGGCTACTGAAACTGCTTGCTTGCTATAACCTAAAACCAGTTTTATCTAACACAACTGATAAAGCAATCTCCTGTGACTCTAAAAATAGTTGAACCCACTGCCATCACTTACCAATCAAACCTTGCCAGCTGCCCCAAATCTTATTAGTGTCAATGAACACTCTCAAAGAACAATACATATCATTTCATCCTAAATAAATCTTCTACCTTCTCTTTGTCCTTCAGACATACCAAAGATCACCTAGTCTACATATATGTCCTGAGCTACAATTCCTTCTTCCTATTAAGATGTTTTAACTTCAGGAACTTGTCTCTACATTTTATTTGACTTCAACTCTAGTATATAACCCATATATCAACAGCACTGTGGTTTATCAACTGTAGTGTGGATAAATAAATCTCATTATGTTCGCAATGAAGAGTTACTGTAATCAATAATATGATGCATCTCAGACATATTTAGCAAAAGAGGCAGACATTAAAAAGTACATACTGGCCGGGCTCGGTGGCTCAGCCTGTAATCCCAGCACTTTGGGAGGCCGAGGTGAGAGGATTGCCTGAGCCTGCGGGTTTGAGACCTGCCTGGGCAACTTTGACGAGACCTCATCTCTACAACAAATCAAAAATTAGCCGGGTGTGGTAGTACGCGCCTGTAGTTCTAGCTACGTGGAAGGCTGAGGCGGAAGGATCGCCGGAGCCCAGGAGGTCGAGGCTGCGGTGGCCGGGAGCAGCCATTGCACTCCAGTCTGGGCGACAAAGTGAGACTCCAACTCAAAAAGAAAATATACTGGAAAGAGTGATCAAATCTGAATAGAGAAAAAGACTGACCAAAAATGGTAAGTGTTCTTAAAGTCCAGACCAAAGATTATTTGTATCTCCTGAAGGCATTGAAACAAACAAAAAAAAAGAGATTGACAAAGAAAAAAGAACCCCAGTGACTTGAAAAATAACAATAATGAAAAATACCTAACAAATTGGAAATTACACCCTAGAAAGAAAAAAGAAAGGAACAGAAAAAGAAAACTATGATGATATATACATATAATAACCAAAATTTTCTTAAATTTGGTGAAAGACGTAAATGTATAGATCCAGGGAGCTCAGTGAATACAAATTAGGACAGATATGAGGGACACCCACACCCAGAAACATTACAGTGAAAATGCGAAAAATCAAAGGAAAAGAAACAAAGCAGTCAAAGAAAACTGACATATGACATACAGAAGAACAAAAATGCACATAAACATCTACTTCTCAACACAAACAATGAAGGAAAGAAAACAGTGGGATGACATCTTTACGGCACTAAAACAGTCAACCCAGAATTTTATAACCAAAATGTATTATCTTCCAAAAATGAAGGTGATGGACAGGTACAGTGGCTCACACTGGTAATATCAGCAATTTGGGATACAGAGGTGAGTGAAACACTAGAGGCCAGGAGTTTGAGACCAACTCAGCAAGACCCCATCTTTACAAAAAAAAAAAAAAAAAATGTCTGAGTCAGGGTCTCACTCTGTTACCCAGACTGGAGTGCAGTGGCAGGATCATGGTTCACTGCAGCCTTGACCTCCACCTCAGCCTAACGAGTAGCTGGGACTACAGATGAGCACCACCACACCTGGTTTTTTGACCTTTTGTAGAGAAACAGTCTCACTATGTTGCCCAGCCTGGTCCCAAACAATCCTCCGACCAGGCCTCCAAAGTACTGGGATTACAAATGTGAGCTGCTGCACCTGGGCTAATTTTCTGATTTTTTTTTTTTTTTCTTTTGTAAAGATGAGGTCTCACTATGTTAACCCTGGTGGTCTCAAACTCCTGACCTCAAGGAATCCTCTCACCTCAGCCTCCCTAAGATTAGGTATGCACCACTGTGCCCAACCCTATAAAAACATTCTTTAATTAAAAAAAAAAAAAAAAAAAAAAAGAAGGCAAAATAGACATTTTCAGACAAACAAAAACTAGGTAAAACTGTCTCCACAAATCCTCATTAAAAGAAATTCTAAAAGAAATTTAGGCAGGTTGAAGAAATATATCATCTGTTAGAAAACCTGATGTTTGGGAAAGAATAAAAAGCATAAGAAATGGTAATAAGTCATAAATATAACAGTCTATTTCCCCTGAGATTTACTTAAAATACACATGTGAAACTATGAAATAAAGGTCAGGGTTGGGGATAAATGGGTTCATACTGATGAAAAGGTGTTACGTTTTATATGAAGTAGTACAAAAGTAACTCTAAGACAGCAAAAGGTTGCGGATATGTATTGCAATCCCTAGTGCAGACAAAGACAAATAGATACAAACACATAGTGCAAAGAGGTATGCCTAAAGCCAATAGGCAACTATGATGAAATTCTAAAAAAATGCAGCGAATTAAGATTTTGTATAAAGGCAGGAAAGGAGGGAGAACAAAATAAAGATGAAGTAAACAGAAAAAGTACAAAAGTGCACACACATATCCAACCACTATCAATAATTTTAAATGTAAGTACTCCAATTTAAAGGTGGGGATTATCAAAATAGTTAAAAAATTAAAAACAGAAAAAACCATATGTTGGATACATTTTCAAGACATATATGCTGTAAATAAACTGGAAAAACAAATAATGCAAACAGAAACCGTAAGAAGAGTACAGTTCAGAGATCAGAAACAATACAATGCTAAAACTGACTGGTTCTTTTACAATAACAATCCTAAATGCAAATATGAGTCTTAAAACAAATAAAAAAAAAATTCACAAAATGAAAGGGAGAAAAAGACAATTCCACAACCACACTGTGAGGCTTTATCACCTCTTTACAGCGAGAAATAATTCCCCTACCATCTCCCCCCAAAAATAACAGTAAAGACTTAGAAGAGGAATAGCAATTTTTTTTTTTCTGAGAAAGCAGGATTTATTGAGGACAGAAAAGCTCCCACAGTGGGAAGGGGCCTGAAGGGGTTCCCCCAGGAATAGCAATTTTAATCTCCTTACCTAAATGACATATTGACCTAATGAAACAGTGCATTCAACAGCAGCAAAATACATATTCTTTTCAGGTATAAGTGGTATGTTGCCAATTTGGTTATATAGTGGGCCCCCAAAAAACAAGCCTTAATAGACAGTTGTTCTCAATTCAAGGATGGTTTTCCTCTCCAGGACTATTTGGCAATGTCTGAAAACATTTTTAGTTGTCCTAACTGGGAGGTGGAGAGTTCTTATTGTCATCTAATGGGATGCCCATACAACTAATACATCTAATACAAGTCAGGGATGCTGCCAGTTTTCCTACAAGGTATCCCTCCAAAGAATTACCTGGTCTAAAATGTCAACAGTGCTAAAGTTGAGAAATCCTGTGTTAGAAAATCCAAACTAAGTAGATGAAAGAAAATGATAAAGAGAAGGAATTAATTAAATAGAAGATAAACAGGAAAGAAAACTAACAAGGCCAAGTTAGATCTTTGGAGAAAGATTAACAGATTTGGCTGGGCGTGGAGGCTCACACCTGTAATCCCAGTACTTTGGGAGACCAGCCTGAGCAATATGGGAAGACCTTGTCTCTACAATGTATCAAAAACTTATCTGGGCGTGGTGGTGCACACCTGTAGCTCCAGCTACTTGGAAGGCTGAGGTAGAAAGATGACCTGAGCCCAGTAGGTGGAGGCTGGGGTGGCCGTGAACATGCCACTGCACTCCAGCCTGGACGACAGAGTAAGACTCTGACTCAAAAAAAAAAAAAAAAAAAATAGAAGACCGGGCACAGTGGCTCATGCCTATAATCACAGCACTTTGAGAGGCTAAAGTGAGAAGATTGCCTGAGCCCATGGGTTCAAAACAAGCCTGGGCAACTTGGCAAGACCTCATCTATACATTAACCGGGCACTGTGTTGCATGCCTGTAGTTCCAGCTACTTGGAAGGTTGAAGGGGAAGGATTGCCTGAGTCCAGCAGATCGAGGCTGCAGTGGCCATGAGCATTCCACTGCACTCCAGCCTGGGTGACGGAGTGAGATCCCAACTCAAAAAAAAAAAAGAAAATTTATTTCTTTTTTTTTTTTTGAGTCTCACTCTGTCGCCCAGACTGGAGTGCAGTGGCATGCTACCGGCCACCACAGCCTCGACCCGCTGGGCTCCAGCAATTCTTCCACCTCAGCCTTCTGAGTAGCCAGAATTACAGGCATGTACTACCACGCCTGGCTGATTTATTTTTTTTTAATTTATTGTAGAGATGAGGTCTCGCGAAGTTGCCAGGGCAGGTTTCTAACCCGCAGACTCAGGCAATCCACTCACCTTGGCCTCCCAAAGCACTGGGATTATAGGCTGAGCCACCGAGCCTGGCAGAAGAGTTATTTCTTCAGTCATTTGATTACGATTGAGAGGTGGTAGCAAAAAAAAAAAAAAAAGGAAATTTCAGCAGAGAAATAAAAATCATATCAACTGCTAAGCAATAACAAGCAGATTAGAGAACACAGAAAAATATGGAATATTTGAAGAGGTAGTAGTTGAGGGTTTCTCAAAAGTAATGAAAGATAAACTATAGATCCAAGAAGCTCTGAAAACTCCAACCAAGATAAATTCAAAGACACAGAAGACACACCACAGTCAAAGAAAATCTAAAGGCAGTCAAACAAGAAAGGCAAGAAAGAAAGTTCTCTTATTAGAACAATTTTATTTTTTTGACTTGGAGTCTCACCGTCGCCCAGGCTGGAGTTCAGTGGCACACTCACGGCCAAAGCAGCCTCGACCTGCTGAGCAGGTGATCCTTCCACTTCAGCTTTCCAAGTGGCTGGAACTACAGGCACACGCCACCACACCCAGCTAATTTTTTGATTCATGGTAGAGACAAGTTGCCCAGGCTGTTCTAGAACCCCTGTACTCAGGCAATCCTCTTGCGTCAGGCTCCCAAAGTTCTGGGAATACAGATTTGAGTCAAGACACCCCACTAAAACATTTTATAACTAATTTCTAAAATCCTTTTTAGATAAAACTTTTGAGACCAGTAAATATGAAATTTAGCAAAAAAGAACATTAAAATATGTGTCTAGGATTCCCAGTCCATCTTCTCTGTCTCAAGATCACCTGAAGGACTTATGAAAAAAGAAAATTGAACTACTACATTTGCTTGGGTGGGGGTAGACTAGTAGGGAAGGTTACCAGGTATCTGATTCTCAACAAAAGCATCAAGTGGTATTTAAGAACTCTAGTCTGGGTGCCTGTAATCCCAGCACTTTGTGAGGCTGAGGTAGGAAAACTGTTCAACCCAGGAGTTTGAGATCAGCCTGCACAACACAGCAAGATCTCATCTCTACAAAAAACAAAAAAAGGAAAGAAAATTAGCCAGGTATGGTGGCACATGCCTGAAGTTCCAGCTACTAAAAAGACTGAAGCAGGATTGCTTGAGCCTAGGAGGTCAAGGATGCAGTGAGCTAGGATCATGCCACGGCAGTCCAGCCTAGGTGAAAGACTGCATCCTGCCAAAAAACAAAAAGCTGAAAGTCTGAGAACCATTAATCCAGAGTAAAGCATGCTGATTAGCCTAGCATGGTGGCTCATGCCTATAATCCCAGCACTTTGGGAGGCCAAGACAAGAAGATGACCTGAACTCAGGGTTTGAGAGCAGCCTAAGCAACATGACAAGACTTCATCTCTACAATAAATCCAAAACCCAGCCAGGCATGCTGGTACATGTCTGCAGTTCCAGCTACTTGGAAACCTGAGGGGGAAGGATCACCCGAGGCCAGCAGGTCAAGGCTGCGGGAGCCTTGAGCGTGCCACTGCCCTCCAGTCTGGGCGACAAAGTGAGACTCCACTTCAAAAAACATAAATAAAACATGCTGATAATCTTTAAGATTATTTAATTATATAAATTTAAGATTATTTAAAATAAGATAATTTAAAATTATCTGCATTCATTAGGATGAGTAAATTAGTCAAGCATGGTGGCTGTCAGTAATCCCAGCACTTTGTGAGGCTGAGGCCAGAGGACTGCCTGAGCTCATGGGTTCGAGAGCAGCCTGGGCAACTTGGGGAGTCCTCATCTCTGCAATAAATTAAAAAATTAGCCGGGCATAGTGAGGTGCACCTGTAATTCCAGAAACTCAGAAGGCTGAGGCAGAAGGATCGCCTGAGTCCAGCAGGTTGAGGCTGTGGTGGCCCTGAGCTTGCCACTGCACTCCAGCCTGGGTGACAGAGTGAGACTACCACTCAAAAAAAATAAATAAGGCCAGGCGCAGTGGCTCACATCTATAATCCCAGCACTTATGGATGCCAAGATGAGAGGACTGCCTGAGCCCACAGGCTCAAGACCAGCCTGGGCAACTTGGGGACACCTCATCTCTACAATAAATAAAAAAATTAGCAGGACATGGTGGCACATGCCTATAGTTCCAACTACTTGGAAGGCTGAGGCAGAAGGATTGCCTGAGCTCAGCAAGTCGAGGCTGTGGTGGCCAGGAATGTCCCAATGCCCTCCAGACTGGGCAAGAGAGTAAGACTCCAATTCAAAATATAATAATAAACAAACAAACATACAGGCCAAGCATGCTTCTGCTGCTCAGTCTTTCTCTGCTTTATCTTTTATCAGTCTTTATCTGTCTGGAATGTTTTACCACCCCTTTGCATCCCCAAGTGAGCCTTCAAATCCCAGCCTAACTGTCACTTTCTCTATGAAATATTTCTCAACTATCAAAATTCTCAGTGATTTTTTTATCCAAAGAAACAGATGCAATCCAGCCACACAACTGGCATTTAAACTTATGATAACCTTAAAATATGATAATCCCAGTGGAAATCCCTTCTAGCATTATTCCCAGTATGAACCCACTTCCCCTTACAGAAGTAAGTCTATTTAAGAGCTGACTTCACTAGCACCAATCACGGGGCCCATTTGGTAGAAAGTGTTAAATGTTTAATCTTAATGATAAATGTATAACACGAAAAACACCCTATATAGCAGTTCACAACTTTTAAAATATCATGCAAAATACAAAAAATGACATATGAAAGCTCCAAAGGCTGAGCGACTATATCTAGGCACAGAAGCGTACTACTTGGGAAGCTCTGAATGTATGTAAAAGACCAAAAGCCAACAGCAAGGAAAAGAAATTGAGAAAATTCCTTCATTACATTTATGTTCAGCTTTTTTTTTCTTGAGTTGGAGTCTCACTCTGTCCCCCAGGGTGGAGTGCAGTGGCATGGCTCACGGCCACAGCAACCTCAACTTACTGGGCTCAGATGATCCTTCCACCTCAACCTTCCAAGTATCTGGAAATACTGGTAACGCTACCACACCCGGCTAATTTTTTGATATATTGTAGAGATGAGGTCTCACCAAGTTGCCCAGGCAGGTCTTGAACCCATGGCCCCAGGCAATCCTCTCACCTCGGCCTCCCAAAGTGCTGGGATTATACGTGTGGGCCACCGTGCCATGCCTGTATTCAGTTTTCTATTGCAACAGTTACCTAGAATTTTTTTTTTTTTTTTGAGTTGGAGTCTCACTCTGTAGCCCAGACTGGAGTGCAGTGGCCGCCCCCGGCCACCGCAGCCTCAACCTGCTGGGCTCTGGTGATCCCTCCACCTCAGCCTTTCAAGTAGCTGGAACTACAGGCGCGCGCTACCACACCCGGCTAATTTTTGATTTATTGTAGAGATAAGGTCTCACCAAGTTGCCCAGGCGGGTCTTGAACCCATGGGCTCAGGCAATCCACTCACCTCAGCCTCCGAAAGTGCTGGGTTTACAGGCTGAGCCACCAAGCCCGGCTTAGAATTTTCTTGATTTGTGTCTTCAGTACATAAAAACTTTTTAGGCTTTTATGTAATGTATAAACTCCACTCTCTTTATCTTTCTGCAGGGAATCCAACTGGACACATGTTCATGTGCCAATAACTTAAAACTGTTTACCTTAAACAATTAACTTTGAAAATAACAGCTAAGCCAAGCATGGTGGCTCACATCTATAATCCCAGCACTTTGGGAGGCGGAGAGAGAGGATTGCCTGAGACCATGGGTTCGAGACCAGCCTAAGAAACTGGTGGAGATCTCGTCTCTACAATAAAATTTAAAAATTAGCTGAGAGTGGTGGCGCATGCCTGTAGTTCCAGCTACTTGGAAAGCTAAGGTGGAAGGATCACCTGAGCCCAGTAGGGTGAGGTTAAGGTGGCCATGAGAGTGCCATTGCACACCAGCCTGGGAGACAGAATGAGACTCCAAATAAAAAAAATAAATAAATAAAAAGAAAAGAAGCTGGGCTCGGTGGCTCAGCCTGTAACCCCGCGCCTTTGGGAGGCTGAGGTGAGTGGATTTCCTGAGCTCGCAGGTTCAAGACCCGCCTGGGCAACTTGGCGAGACCTCATCTCTACAATAAGTCAAAAATGAGCCAGGCGTGGTAGCGCGTGCCTGTAATTCCGGCTACTCGGAAGGCTGAGGCGGAAAGATCGCCGGAGCCCAGCAGGTCGAGGCTGCGGTGGCCGGGAGCAGCCACTGCACTCCAGTCTGGGTGACAGAGTGAGACTCCAACTCAAAAAAAATTAAAAAAAGAAAAGAAAAGCTAACAGAAATGAAACTCTTTAATGGCCTTCAACCTGTTTTTTCTACTATAAGCAGCATACAGATTTTTGATCTAGGATCTATAAATCATGGTATTGGCCTTCGACACACCAATGACACTTAATCATAAGTGATGCCGGGCTCGGTGGCTCAGCCTATAATCCCACGCCTTTGGGAGGCTGAGGTGAGTGGATTGCCTGAGCCTGCGGGTTCTAGACCCGCCTGGGCATTGAGACCTCATATCTACTATAAATCAAAAAATCAGCCGGGCGTAGTAGCGCACGCCTGTAATTCCAGCTACTCAGAAGGCTGAGGTGGAAGGATCGCCAGAGCCCAGCAGGCCAAGGCTGCGGTGGCCGGGAGCGGCCACTGCACTCCAGTATGGGCAACAGAGTGAGACTCCAACTCAAAACAAAAAAAACAAAACAAAACATAAGTGTTTATTATTTATTTTTTATGAGTTTGAGTCTTTCCATCACCCAGTCTAGAGTGCAGTGGCATGCTCACGGCTACCACAGCGTCGACCTGCTGGGGTCAGGTGATCCTTCCGCCTCAGTCTTCCAAGTAGCTGGAACTGCAGGAGTGCACTACCATGGCCCAATAATTTTGAATTTATTATAGAGACAAGGTCTCACAACGTTGCCCAGGACAGTCTGGAACCCGCAGGCTCAGGTAATTTTCTCACCTCAGTCTCCCAAAGTGGTGGGATTACAGGTTTGAGCCACCATGCTCTGCCCATATGTGATTTATAATAAGCCTTCAACTAATTTCTATTTAATTCAAGGTCTTGAATTAAGACCTAAGTAAGGCTTGAAAGGCTGGGCGCGGTGGCTCAAGCCTGTAATCCCAGCATTTTGGGAGGCTGAAGTGAGAGGATTGCCTGAGCTCAGGGGTTCGAGACCAGCCTGGGCAACTTGGCGAGACCTCATCTCTACAATAAATCAAAATAAATAAATAAATAATAAAATAAATAAAAATAAAAAAGTGAGGCTTGAAGATTTCAACATCATTTGTTACTAAAACTCTTTCCTCATCCCTCCCTACCATAATTTCCTCAAATAAACTAAAAAAGTAAACATAAAACTCCCTTTGAGTCTTTAAGGAAATCTAAATAGAGTTCTTATCCCTCTGAACCTCAATGTGACACCTGTGTTTAACTACAGGAAGTCCCCATCATACAAACAAGTTGGTTTCATGCGCAGGTTTGTAAGTGCAATTAGTTTAAAGTCCAACAACGTTAGCTAGCCTAGGCACCAAACTAACACAATCGGCTATACAGTAACGTATATATATTTATTATTTTTTTATTTTTGAGTTGGAGTCTCACTCTGTCACCCAGACTGGAGTGCAATGGCCACTCCCGGCAACCACAGTCTTGACCTGCTGGGTTCTGCCGATCCTTCCACCTCAGCCTTCCAAGTAGCTGTAACTACAAGTGTGCGCTACCACACCTGGTTAATTTTTTTTTATTTTATTGTAGAGATGAGGTCTTGCCAAGTTGCCCAGACAGGTCTCAAACCCGCAGGCTCAGGTAATCCACTCACCTCAGCCTCCCAAAGTGCTGGGATTACGGGCTGAGCCACCGAGCCTGGCACGTATATACTTAAAGGACTAAACTGACACCAGATGGAAAAAAATAAATTTAAAAACACAAGTGTGTATTGTTAAGTTCGTAATTTGGCCGGGCTTGATGGCTCAGACTGCAATTCCAGGCTCAGGCTTGTGGATTACCTGTGCCCACGGGTTTGAGACCAGTCCAGGCAACTTGGCAATACCTTGTAAACACAATAAACCAAAAATTAGCCAGGCATGGTAGCACACACCTGTAGTTCTGGCTATTTGGAAGGCTGAGGCGGAAGGATCACCAGAGCCCAGCAGGTCGAGGCTGCAGTGGCCAGGAGCGGTCACTGCACTCCAGTCTGGGTGACAGAGTGAGACTCCAACTCAATCAATCAATAAGTTTGTAACTTGAAGGTTCAGATGTAGGGGACTTCCTGTATTTGCATACATAACTTGTTGCAAGGAGGCAACAAAATGACTTCTTTGCAACATATTAACTTGCCTATTTGGCCACTAATTTAAATGTAAGTATTGTGTGACAATCCATTTTTGAGAAACTGAGGGACACAGGTACTCTTAGACTACTGGTAGAAATCCAAAACAGTACAGCCCCCATGAGGAATTTGATAATCTCTAGCAAAAACCACTCATAAGCACAACAATCTGGCTGAGCCTGGTGGCTCAAACCTGTAATTCCAACACTTTGGAAAGCCAAGGTGAGAGGATTGCCTGAGCCTATGGGTTCGAGACCAGTCCAGTCAACTTGACCTCATCTCTGCAATAAAAATAAAAAAATTAGCCGGGCAACTTGGCGAGACCTCATCTCTACAATAAATAAAAAATTAGCCGGGCGTGGTAGCGTGTGCCTGTAGTTCCAGCTACTTGGAAGGCTGAGGCAGAAGGATCGCTGGGGCCCAGCAGGTCGAGGCTGCGGTGGCCGGGAGCGGCCACTGCAATCCAGTTTGGGCGACAGAGTGAGACTCCAACTCAAAAAAAAAAATAGCTGGGCATGGGGACATACACCTGTTGTTCCAGGTACTCATGAAGGAGAATTTGACAATCTCTAGCAAAAACCACTCATAAGAACAACAATCCGGCTGAGCTCAGTGGCTCAAACTTGTAATTCCTGCACTTTGGAAAGCCGAGGTGAGAGGACTGCCTGAGCCTACGGGTTCAAGACCAGTCCGGTAAACTTGACAAGACCTCATCTCGGCAAGAAAAATAAAAAATTAGCTGGGCATGGGGACACACACCTGTTGTTCCATGTACTCAGAAGGTTGAGGCAGAAGGATTGCCTGAGCCCAGCAGATCGAGGCTGCAGTAGCTGTGAGTGTGCCACTGCACTCCAGCCTGGGGCCACAGAGTGACATTGCAACTCAAAAAAAAAAAAAAAGAAAGTCAACGTGTGCATGTGTGTACCCTAAACACAAAAAAAGAAATAAATCGGGCAACCCCTTCAGGTCCACTCCCACTACAGCAGCTTTTCTGTCCTCTCAATAAATCTTGCTTTCTAAAAAAAAAGAAAAGAAATGTCAACTGGCTCACTCCCATAATCCCAGCGCTCTAGGAGACGGAGGTCAGAAGACTGCATGAGCCCAGGGATTCAAGACCACCTGGGCAACACTGTCTCTACAATAAAAAAATTAGCCAGGCATGGTGGTACACACCTGTGGTTCCAGCTACTTGGAAGGCTGAGTCCTGCAGGTTAAGGCTGCAGAGGCCATAAGCATGCAGCTTAGGCAACAGAGTGAGACTCCGACTAAAAAAATAATAATTGGGCTGGGCTCGGTGGCTCAGCCTGTAATCCCAGTATTTTGGGAGGCCGAGGTGAGTGGAATGCCTGAGCCCGCGGGTTCAAGACCCGTCTGGGCAACTTGATGAGACCTCATCTCTACAACAAATCAAAAACTAGCCAGGCGTGGTAGCACGCGCCTGTAGTTCCAGATATGTGGAAGGCTGAGGCAGAAGGACGGCTGGAGCCCAGCAGGTTGAGGCTGCGGTGGCCGGGAGCGGCCATTGCACTCTAGTCTGGGTGACAGAGTGAGACTCCAACTCCAAAAAATAATAATAATAATAATAATAATTGTAGAAGGGATAAATACACCTTTATAATGGAGAGTTCACCAACTATACCCACATGATCAAACTTCGCATAATAAATAGAACAAAATGACAGTATGTACCTCCTGATATGACACAAAGAGAATATACTTGAGTATACTGTATATACTTGAGAAAACTACTTGAGTAGTACACTTGCCAAAAAAAAGTTTAATCTAAGTTTAAGCATGAGGAAATGAGACAAAACCAGTTTATGGAACTCCTATAAGATAAATGGCATGAATACGTCAAATAATGTCATGTCTATGAAAGCTCTCCTCCCATTCCCCACATTGGGAGGAGTATCTAGATTAAAAAAGATTGAAAAGATATGACAAATGTATGTGATTTTATATTAGAACTCAGAAAAAGGAGGCTGGGCGTGGTGGCTCACACCTGTAATCCTAGCACTTTGAGAGGCAGAGATGAGAAGACTGTTTGAGCCCAGGAGTTTGAGACTAGCCTAGACAACATAGCGAGACCTAATTTCTGTTTTGTTTTGTTTTCGTTTTTTTGAGTTGGAGTCTCACTCTGTCGCCCAGACTGGAGTACCGCTCCCAGCCACCGCAGCCTCGACCTGCTGGGCTCCAGCAATCCTTCCGCCTCAGCCTTCCGAGTAGCCAGAATTACAGGCATGCGCTACCACGCCCGGCTGATTTTTTGATTTATTGTAAAGATGAGGTCTCGCCGCCCAGGTGGGTCTCGAACCCGCGGGCTCAGGTAATCCACTCACCTCAGCCTCCCAAAGGTGCAGGATTACAGGCTGAGCCACCGATCCCAGCACGAGACCTAATTTCTAAAAAAATTTTTTAAATAAAAAAATAAAATAAATGAGCTGGGCACAGTAGCATGTGCCTGTAGTCCCAGCTACTTAGGAGGCTGAGGTAGGAGGATGACCTGAGCCAGAAGGCAGAAGCTGTGGTGACCTGTGTTTGTGCACTGCCCTCCAACCGAGGTGACGGACTGAGATTCCAACTCAAAAAAAAAAAAAAACTCAGAAGAAATAAAACAACTTATAAAATATCCTAATTTTTCCCTAAGTAGCACATTTTTAAAATATTCCTACAAATTTTTTCTTATACTATTTATTTTTCAAATTTATAAATATAACTCCAATGCGTACACATAGTTCGACAGGAGACTAATAATGGCTATATATTCTCTTTCCTCCTCCTTCCACTGAGAGGTCGGTCCATTTTTTTCTCCTCCTGAATGTAAGCTGGGCTATGACAACAGTATTTTAACCAAAAGAGGAAGGTAGAAGTGACACCGCCAATTCTGGCTGAAGAACTGGCAACTTCATCATGTCTTAAAACACAGAGTTCAACTACTCTGCTGGAGAGACCATATGGAAAAACCCTAAAACTGTATCTTAGGAAAGAGCCCAGTGAGTCCAGCCTTTCAGCAGTTGCCGCTAAGGTATCAAATGTTTAAATAAATACAATGTAAATCCTCTAGACCAATCTCATCAGGGTCTGAAGACCACTGAGTGAGTCCAGTAGCCATGTGGAGCAGATGCAAGTCAAGCTCTGCCTAATTTCTGATTCACAAAACTGTGAGATAGTAAGAAAAGTTGCTCACGATAGCTAAAAGGTGAAAGTAACCCAAGTGTTCACCGACAGCTAAGTGAAGAAACAAAACGTAGCACATACAATACAGTGGAGTATTATTTAGCTTCATAAAGCAAATAAATTCTAAACACACTATGATATGGACACACCTTGAAGACATTATGCTAAGTGAAATAAGCCAGTCACAAGAGGACAAATACTGCATGACTTCACATATTTGAGAGTCGTCAAATTCATATAAACGGGTTGCAGTAAGGGGCAAATGGGAGTTAAGTTTAACGGGCACAGAGTTTCATTTGGGGGACATGAAAGTTTGGAGATACATGGTGGTGATGGTTGTACAATGTGAATGTACATAATGACAAAGAATTGAACACTTAAAAATGATTATTATAATAATAAATCTTATGCCATGTATATTTTACCAGAAAAGAACTTTAAAATATATTTTCTTAAAAGTTTATTACAAGTTGGGTACAGAGGGTCACACCAGTAATCCCAGAATTTTGGGAGGCAGAGGTGAAAGGACTGACTGAGTCCAAGGGTTCAAGAACAGCCTGGGCAATTTGAAGAGACTTCATCTCTACAATAAAAATCACACACACACACAAAAAAAGTAGCTGGGTATGGTGACACTTGCCTGTGGTTCCAGTTACTTGGAAGGCTGAGGCAGAAGGATCACCTGAGCCCAGCAGGTTGAGGCTGCAGTAGCCATGAGTGTGCAACTGCGCTACAGCCTGGGCAACAGAGTGAGATTCCAACTCAAAAAAAAAAAAAAAGAGAGAGAGAGACTCTGGCTCAAAAAAATAAGTAAATAAATTCTGCCTCTTAATTTAATTGTTAAAATTCCCAGCAGAATCTTCTGCATTAATTCAAATATTAAAATAAAACATATGAATGGAATTTAGAGTTGAAATTACATACTCAACTACATGCAAAATTCACACTTTGTGGCAATGAGAAATAAGTCATTAATGGAAGTAAAAATAATTACAACCAAGTCAAGTACTTCTGGGTCCTCCTGGAGGAAAGGAAAAGGAATGGAGCTTTCTTGCCCTTAACCTATTCTTCCTCTCCTAACCTAGGTTTGGTGAAGAAAGGGAGATGATGCTGCCCTCCCTAACTGAAATTCAAGTTCACCATATCCTAATTTCTACTAAACTGTTAAGTATGCAGGAAGGAGAATGATTGACTTAAGGAGAAAGATTACAGAAGACAAAGAAAACACACCTGTTGGGGGAAAAATGGGGACTATTTTCATAAAATTCTATTATTTAATCTTTCCTAATTCTTTTTTTTTTTTTTTTGAGTTGGAGTCTCTGTTGCCCAGACTGGAATACAGTGGCATGCTCGTGGCCACTGCAGCCTCAACCTGCTGAGCACCTTAGCCTTCCAAGTAGCTGGAACTACAGGCACACACCATCACACCTGGCTAATTTTTTGATTTATTGCTG